>JBCIKM010000001.1:415640-448839 GCA_039654465.1 Melibe viridis
GAGAGAGAAAAAGAGAGAGAGAGAGAGAGAGAGAGAGAGAGAGAGAGAGAGAGAGAGAGAGAGAGAGAGAGAGAGAGGTTTCATGTACCCAGTCTTGTAGTATGTGCAAAGCTTCATAAAAAATATTTTCCAAATGTTATCTCAACTTTTCATGCATATTTGAGATATAATTGAATCCTAAATAATTTTGGGTACATTCTTTAAATGAGAAGTGTTATTTGATTCAAAATGTAACAACGTATTGAGTCTGTTACTCTTGTACCTGAGTAACCCTATGATTGAGATTTAAATGAAGAAAGGCAAAGACTAATTGTTTGCATGTGTTAATTTGTTATGCTTTATGATGGCTCTTTAAAAAACACATATTTTTACCTTACTTTTCTGTTTCTACTGCTTTCTTCTTTTTTCTTGCAGGAGTGTGAATCAGATCTTGCATCAGTCTTGCCAGTTCTTCAGAAGGCTATAGCATCTTTAGAAACCTTGGACAAAGCTTCTATTTCAGAAATAAGGTACATTTTGTAAAGTACAACTCCTCTCACACTGTAGCTTCACAAAATGCGAAAGACTATTTATACAGAAAATAATGCTGAATGTCATGTTGTGGTTTTGTCCAAATAAATTACTCTTTCAAATGATTTCAATTGAAGAGAGTATTTTGACCTTCCTCTGGTACAGTAGTCTGATCTAAAGAGACTGAACTTTATGTCAATGCATATAGTTTCATCAAGTGCTTAGAGTATGATGATAAATGATATGCATATGTCATTTATATGAGGTGAGGCAAAAAAAAAAAAGTCTTCCAACTAGAGGACTAGAATGGATAAAACAAATTGTGCTATTTACATGAAATCTGACACATAAAAGCTCAATACATCAAATTTTGTGGCTGCAAAATTTCATGACCCTGCATTTACTGTTTATTGAATTATGATATTTTAAACTAAAAGCATCTAGTCCTATCGGAGACAGACAATAAACAAAGCCCTGTTGCCCACGTTAAAGAACCCTTGGCAGTTGGAAATCAGAAAGAGTAGGCCGCAAGGCTGCTGTCTGGGCAAAATTCCACATATATGCCTACACGGGCATAATGGCTCTAGTGGTAAGGCCTTGTACTTCCATGCTAAAGAGCGTGGGTTCTATTCCTGCTGCCACCATTGTGTTGTGTCCTTGGGTAAGGAAAAGGTCTACACCGGAAGAAAAGAGAAATTTACAGAAAATTAATACAAAAATCTTATTCTTGGATGTTGTAATACCATCACAATGTTTGAAATAAGGAAAGGCATAGCATGTTCCAATAAAGATACTGCAAACAGTCATTGCCATGAGTGGCAGCCCAATAAAACACATCCACTTGTAAAACATTTTGATGCACAAATTTGTGTAGGATATTGCATTTTTTTTAGGCGGTTCGGTTAAAAGTAAATTATACATTCAGTTTTCAAACGATTGTTTTAAAATATTTTTATACTATTAAAATATAATAGATCAAATCAGGAGTAAAAAATTAGTAGAAAAAATGGCAAAGTTTTGGAGAAATTTAGTGTCAAAGTTGAGGAACATTTGTTTGGCCTCACCTGATATAAATTGAGTATATTATACTAATATATGAGTATAAGACTTAATGTGTATACTTCTGAATGCAGAATAGAAACCAAGGCTTCTTTTTTTCTTCTTTAACTCTGTTCAAGTTGTCTTTTGAATAATGTGACAACCTTGCCATTTTTACTTTGAATTCAACTATTTTTTCAAAGGATATTTTGGAATTATCCTTTCCTTGTTTGTTTTAATTTAAAGAATGAGAGGAATATCAACTTTATTTTCTTCCATATATGACCATTTGAATTTTTTTACAGGGTGTATAACAATCCACCTCCTCTGGTGGCAACCGTTGTGTCAGCTGTTTGTGTTCTGTTCCAAAAGAAGACAGACTGGGCCACTGGAAAGCTCTTCCTTGGAGATCCTCAGTTTCTGAAGATGTTACTTAATTATGACAGGAACAACCAGCCTGATAGGGTAATACAATCTACTGATGCCTTGTATTCAGGGATAGTCTTTCCATTGACAAGTTGGGTGTTCTTTTTTGTGAACTTGAAGTCACATTAAATATAGAAATAAATTTAACAATAAGATTCATATACTGGCAAGGAACATTTCTTATTGAACTTGGCATTTTTGCATTTAAATTAAGTAGTACTGAATTAAAGTCTTAAGTATGAATTTCAGCCTCATTGTTTTTAGTACAAATTTCTTGTAAAAGGCAGAGCTTTATTACTTCTTTTTTTTTATTTAATTCCAAAATCAGGTCTACACAAAGCTCAAAAAGTACACAAAGGATCCTAACTTTAATCCAGAAAATGTGGGAAAAGTGTCTCTTGCCTGCAAGTGTATTTGCATGTGGGTTTTGGCTATTGACAACTACAACTCTGTTTACAAGGTAATTTTTTAATGAAACCTGAATGATCAAGACAGTGATTTGATGAAGAATGCTATGTTATTTTAATTATCTTAATTATTCTTTATTATTTGTTAGAAAATTCTGCTCTAAGCCAGTTTTTAGTACCTTGAGGATTGGGACTTAATTTGATTATCATTGTGTCATACTTTCTGTTTTATTTGAAATGTCCAACTGGCTACAATAATTGTGTAGATCTTATTTTGATTTTGTTGAGATAGATAAAACCTTTACATTCATTACACGTTTCATTTTTCAACAGTGGGAATTAATATAAATTTAGAATTGATTTTTGATCTGATATTGTAACATCTTTCGTTCACTCTTGAAAATTTTTGTGCTCAAGCAGTGCAGTGTGTATTGCTCCCTGCTTATTTTTCAATCATTGCTATAAAAATGATAATATTATTGTTTCTTCTGGGGCTGGTTGTTTTTTCAGATATATACATAAAAGCTAATACTTATTTCAGATGGTAAAACCAAAACAAAAGAGAGTCCAAGATGCAAGAGAAGCCCTGAAACTTGCCCAGGAAAGTCTTGCAAAGAAACAAGCTAGTTTGAAAAAGGTAAATTGAGGAAATTGTTCTTTCACTTAAATGATATTGTTAAAATACTTGAAAAGGTTTTTATTCAATTGGTAAAAGACTTCTTAGTCTGTTCAGTTTTAAATGGTTCTCATGTCTGTTACAAAACTTGCCATCACAGCCTCTGTCTAACTACATCAATCTGTTAGCGTGGAAAATGTACAAAGAAGAGCTACCAGAGTGTAATCATACATCTTTTATTTGTCTTATCAGGAATGTCTAGAATTTCTAATAATCTTTAAAGTAAAGACATTAGCAAAGAGATTTTGTCCACCAGTACAAGATTTTGCGTGGTATTGACAATGTAGAGTAAAATATATTTATCAGATATTCACATCTGTTTTAGATATTACAATAAGTTAAAATTACATGTGACATGCTATTCCACTTCAATCTGGCAACATTCTTTCATAATGAGAACAATTAGAACTCACCAGCTTTAAGATTTTAGTTGACAGGAATTTACATGTTTTTTATATGAATATGACAAATAATCATATAATCATGAATACAATTATAAATGTAATGAACTGTAAATGTATTTTTCTCTTACGTCCACAATTTTTCTCTGAGTATGGTAGGGATGAGTAATTCTTTGCCTTTGGGATTGCTATCTTATATTATAAAATATAACATGCATTTTCATTACACCTACTTTGAGTGTGATAAGGTTGTACTTACAGTTGTGATTTTATACAGAGAAAAACTATTCTTTGTTATGTATACAACCATAACAAGGGCAAGCATGAACCTGTTACTATTTATTCTTATTATTATCCATGACCATGTTTCATATTTTCATTTTTATTTTTGTTCAGTCAGTGCATATTTAGGTAGTAGCATTACAGTCTTTACTATAGCCTATTTAGCTAATTATCCAGATACAATATGATCTGGTAAAACACTCAGTCCTAAAAATAATAATCTGTTTTATGATGTTTGTCTTTAAATATTATTTTTGTTTTGCTATGATACTTTTTAGATTCAAGCTCATCTTGATTTAATCCAACAACAATGCCAAGAAAGTATTAGTCAAAAGGAAGCCTTGTATCAAAGACAGGAAATCACTGCCCGTAGACTTGACAGAGCTTCCATACTGATATCAGCTCTGGCTGATGAAGAGGTATTAATATTCTTTGATAAATTCTTTCTTTGTTTTTCATATGTTTCATGCTTTCTCTTTAAAAAAAAATACCTCTTACTTGATTTTTCCTTGGAATACATGTCAATCAAATTTCACAATGTCATTTATCCATGTTTCCAGGTCAGATGGTCTCAGTCCGTAAAATTTTTAGACATGAAATTGGAAGGATTAGTAGGAGATACTCTTGTGTCAGCTGCTTCTGTCGCATACCTTGGAGCATTCACTGCCCACTATCGACAAGTCTTGGTGGAAAAGTGGGTGGCAATGTGTAAGGCTGTTGATGTTCCAATATCCAAAGATTTTGACCTTATCAAGAGTATGGTGGACGCAAATCAGGTAATGGCTGTAATTTTATTTACTTCTTTTGTCTCCTTACTCTTGAGTGCAAAGTTGGTAGATTGAATACTCATGAAAAAGAATTTTTGTATTTACGCTAATAGAAAAAAAAAAAAAGCTTACCTATGCCCAGATGGAATTATTTTTATATACATCTTGAGCATGTAGCTTAATTTAAAACATGTACATATTGATCTGGTAAATGTCTGTGCAAAATAACAATATTTTTATTAAATAATCCTTGTTCTCTTTTTTTTGGCAAGAGTTTTTCTTTTTTTGTTATTTTGTTCTTTTAGAATGACAAACTAGGTTTTTTTTCAAAGACTTTTAAAGAATTGAATAATTGACAAGCTACTCATGCACAATGTACAGCTGATGAAATGGCACAACCATGGACTTCCAAGAGATAAACTGTCCACTGAGAATGCTGTGTTTGTGAGCAAGGCAAAGAAATGGCCTCTCTTCATTGATCCTCAAGGACAAGCTGGAAGGTATGAGAATATTTTTGTCTGTTTTCTCTAATCTTCAAATTAAGGTCAATTTGATTTGAATTTGATGGGGGTGCATGGAGAATAGCCTAGAGGAGAAGTAGTATATCACCCTTTCAAAAGTATATCAGTATAACTAAAATTGATAACAAAGGAGCCGTCTCCTTTATGACCTCTTTGTTGAGATGCAAATGATTTTCTTGATAGCAATGATATAATAGATAAAAGATGAGATGAAAGCAGCTATTATGTGAGGCTGTCATTTAAAAGAGATTGTGTGTCTCTGCATTTGACTAAATACATTCAATTCGGGGGAAAATTTTTTCCCTCCCTCTAAAAAATACTCGTCCTGAATTAATTTTGTTAATCTTTACATAGAATGGTTCTTTAATTTTTCAGACCAATCTTGCTGTGGGTAATTTAATTTTGATTAAATGGAATTCTGTTACAAACAGTACAGCAGCTCTTTGCAGTTTGAATCTGGCCTTTAGGCTGCATGTTTGACACATTATTCAAAATCTTTTTGTAATTTTTTATCAGGTGGATAAAGGAAATGGAAGGTTTAAGACTCAAGGTTGTTTCAATAATGGATGTCAATATGATGAGAACCATTGAAAATGCTATCAAGGTTGGAGACCCCCTTTTATTAAAGGTAAATTGATTATTCAGGAATTTTTTTGTTGAAATGCTAATACCCATGATTTTAAAGGGGTAATGAATGAGTTGCTTAAGTAATGTTTTTATCACTTTTTGGACCTTCACCTAGACGTATTATCTTTTGAAGACAATGTAGCCATATGACAGAAAATTACAGAACTGGCCTAATGAGATTTGCAAAAAAGACAATTGCAATTTTAGTGACAAAACTGGCTTGTATTTTCTTCTGGAATTTCTCATGCAAAATGCAATCTTTAATTTAAAAAGGAATCAAATTTTTTGTTTTTATTTTATTACAAAAACAGTCACATTTATCAATTGTGCTACAGTTAGTTATGACAGTTTACTTCTTTTTATAGTTTTTTAAAGTTTTATCCCATTGACAATAAGAAATAATTTTAAATTTAGAAAGTATGAATTGTCATCTGAATGTTAAACATACTTTAGATTTGTAATGAGGTATAGGTAATTAAACTCGGCATATGAAATAATCTCATTTTATCTTTGTTCTTTTATAACAAGGACCTTGGTGAAGAGTTGGATCCTGCCCTAAGACCTGTGCTGTTAAGGGAGACTTCTAGAAAAGGGGGACAACTTGTCATGAAGCTCGGAGATGTGGAGATTGAATATAATGAGAACTTCAGGTAGTTTGTCTTGCTTTTCAAAATAATCATTAAAGAGGGTAAAGATGAAATGAAATGCATTTATTGTTTTTTTTTTTTTTTTGATATTCATCTAACTGAAAATGAGAAATAGCGAGTGCCAATATCAAAACATTAATGTGGTTGAGGAGGGAAGGAGGATGAAGAGGTTTTAAAGTATTTAATTGATACTTATTTAGGTCAAAAGGTGGAGCCAGGTTCCAATGACTATCAGTTAAAACACAAAAATGAGGTTGGTCTTGAATGAAACCTATTAAGTCAGATTCTTCTCTGAGCCTAATGAAATTCTAGGAGTTGAAATTAAACAGTTATTATAGGATTTCTATTTACATTTTAGTAAGTTATTTGGAATTTGAATCTGTTCTGCAAATAGTTGGAAATGCAAAGTTTTTTTCAATCTCAAGTCGGCTATTTTTTTCTGAAAAAAGGTTGCGTATCAATTTGCACTGTTTGTCTAACTAATCTGCAGTGTGCAACATGTTGTCACATTGAGTGTGTGTTACACTGACTGTGTTGTGTCATGGTGGGTGGAGCCTGTTGGGTGGTGCCTGGTGGGTGGAGCCAAGTATGGGCAGTTGAACTGCAATGGCGGTCTTGTTTTGAATGAAACCACAATGAAACGTAGATTTTTAGATTCTCTGTTTTGTCTATTTGAATTTTAAGGCTAAAATTCAACAGCCATTTTAAGCCATTTATTTTTGTTTAGTTAGACCCAGGGGATTTACAAAATAAGATTTATATTCTCTCAGATTGTTTAAAGACTATTGGTATATAAAAGCACCTGGCTAGGAGAAGAAAATATCTCTCTACCCACCAGACTCTCCTTGGCACAAATGCATGATGTGTTACATCAAAACATAACTTTAAGATATAATTTTTTCCCTGCATTTGATTCCATATTCATGTACTTTTGTATTTCAGACTTTATCTAACATCCTCTTTGGCCAACCCTCACTACTTACCAAGTGTTTTCTTGCAAGGGAACATCATCAACTTTACTGTCACATTTGAGGGTTTACAAGAACAGCTACTATCTGCTGTTGTCAAACAGGTTTGATTTTTATTGATCATATAAAAAAATATTACTACTTATGAAAACATGTATTCTTTATCAAACACAAGCAAGATATTTAAAAAAAAAGTGCAAGTGAAAAATGTTTAAAAGATAATTTTTGTGACAGGAAAGTGAAAACATGTCTTCTTTAAAAGTCAGGAGCAAGATATTCCAGAGAAATTGCATGTAAAAAAAGTTTTTAAAAATAATTTTTATTACAGGAAAGCTCTCTTTTCCCATTGAGTGTCAAAGATAATATTTTATCTTTCAGGAACGCCCTTTGCTTGAGACTCAGCGCACAAAACTTCTAGAGAGTATGGCAGATGATAAACAAAGCTTAAGGGATTTAGAAGACAAATCCTTATCAATGCTGCAAAGCTCAGAGGGTAAATATTTAGAATTTTTAGTATAAGAAAAATTTAATGTAAGAGATTGTGACATTTTGAATATAAGATTGTGCTTACAATAATATTTTGAGATTTATTTTATCTTAATGTATACATAATGGACATCAGGAGAATTTTTGTGAGTCAAATTCAGGAAGAGAGTTTCAGGGAATATGTGTATGGAATAAGATTTAGAGGCAGTCTATTACAATTGTCATGTTTCTTAAAAAAAACAACTTTTAAACATTTAATCTGATACTGTTTTTGGTGCATTATTGATATAGAAGATGATGATTCTGACCCTGGTGAGTAGGAAACCAAAGCAGATAACATCACAATATTGAAACTAATAATTTTGCAAATTTGTTGTGACAAGCTAATACTCTTTCTATCGAATTTTCTTTCTATCCAAATTCTTTTTGTCTGAATTCTTTTTTTCTGACTGAAAAAAATCCTTAGAATGCTAATGAAATTCTGATCAATTCCTGTGGAAACAAATAGAACAAATCACTCTGAAAAAAAAACATTGTATGGTAACAACTGACCACAAAAAAATATAACCCTTTTAAAGGCCTCATTTTTAGGAACAACTGCCCAATGTTAACAATACTTTCTTTAGTTATAGATAAATTTATGGGAATTTTTAAAACAAATTTCAGGATCATTGACTGTGTTGTAATTTCAGAATGAATTTTCTTTTTTTTTACAGAACTACTTAAACACACCACATGTGCTTTTCTTGATTTTTATCCTCTCTCCTAAGCAAATGATTGTTGAGGGACATCATCACATAATATTGAATCATTAATACCAGAAAAATAGGCAGAGGCAAGGACAATTCTCTGTCAATTGACTGTCTTAAATTCAGTGTGCAGAATTCAAACATAGTTTTGACATGTAGACAGGTTTCAAAACTCACTAGTGCCCTTCAAAACAGTAGTCATGTTGAGTCTATTTTGACAAAAAGGAAATGTATATTCAGTGTTGATTTATCTGAAAACGAATAAGCTTTTCTTATTTGACACATTTTTCCTTTCAATTAATCCCCTTTATGTGAAAATAGTGAAGTTCCGAGGAGAAACCCCATTTCTAGCCATCCTTTAACTGCGGGGGACCAATTTACAGGGTGAGCGGGGAAGGGCTAGGTTGTAGGCTTGTTTACACCTGAGAATAACACACTTTACATCCCCTGACATTGTCTGTGTCTATTTGGATTCTTTATCCAGTGAGATTTTACAAAAGAAGTCACATGACCATGACGTTGACCTCATTGTACATCGAAAGAAATTGTTGGTTTAAGACTGATATTTGCAACTGCTGATTTTTGTCAAAAATTTGTGTTCTTAACAATAATTTACACTTTTTTTTTACACAGAAAGTAAAAACCAATCAATGTTCAAGGGTTTTGTGCAGAAATATCCCCATAAAATTTGATTTTGAGCTTTAACACTATATTTTCTTGGTATAAGGGAAAACCGGATTTTGGCTATTTAGTATCATTTTGAGTTTGTAACAAAAAATATATGTAGATAAAAACAGTATCATTTTGAGCTCCATTTTTCCACCATTCCAATGATATCAGATTTGATTATAAGAAACGAAATTTAAAGAGAGTATTTTGTTGTTGAAGTCAACTTGTGACCTTAACATTGAAAAACTTACCGCCAAGGGCAGCGCTACTGTGAGCAGTCAGTAAATTCTTATAACATGACAGCAAGCAAGCAGCCAAGGAGTTAAAGTAAAACTTTTTGTTCTGTCTACACAAAGTTGTAATCTGAAATTCTCCATTTAGCCAGGCTGGATTTCATCTTTTCTCTTAAAGTAGTTAACATGCACAATGATAATGAGGATACAAAGGTCTTAGTTGTTTTTTTTTATCAGTGCAATACTGATTGTTTCAATTTCCGAAGGTTCTGGGGTTGCTTTTTTGTGGTCAAAATGTATCAGAGCTTTTACAACAGTTCCTAAATATTGAGATAAACCTCTTTCAAACCATTTATTTTATTCTGATCCAACTAATTGTCTTCTTTACTATCTATTTTCCTCCCATTAATTTGTGTTTTTACTATATACTGTACACGAGTTTTTTTTACTCAAAAAGTTGTTCAGAGTTGAAAACTTCCAACTTTCTTCAATATTTTCCTTGACATGTTACACATATTTTTCCTTTCTCTTGAATAAGTGCATAAAGCACTAGTGTTATATTAATTTTGACAAATAACTCCATACAGAAGATAAACTATGGGAATAATTACTTTCTACTGGATCATTAATAAGTTTTGGGATTATGAACTATTGCATCAGGACTATTGATAAAAAAACAGCCCGTACATTATCTTTGTATGTGATATTTAAAAATGTTGGCGTCCAAACCTCTGAATTCTCTAGACTTTTTTTCTCAACAAAGTTCAGCTAATGAAAAAGGCTTCATCTGTATACTTGAATATGCCATAAAAACAACTGTGTACCTGAATATGCCATAAAAACAACTGTATACTTGAATAGGCCATAAAAACAAACATAAGACTGGTCTCACACTTGCAGTTGTAATATGTAATGCTATACTCTTTAATCCTATACATTCTGTCATCCTAAAGCCTAAACTGCTCTGTATTAAGATCTTTGATTATTGTTTTCCAATTTTTTTAAAAACTAAAGAATGCAGATAGATTCATAGTTTGACAGCTAATTTCAACTAGTTGGATCATGACTCTTGCCAACAAGGCTAACTCTCTTTTAACCTAAAATTCACGCAGTAGAGATTAACATTGTGCAAGTTTTGTTTGTAAAAAAAAAGTTGACTTATAAATGTTTGATATTTCTCTTATGATATGTATGGTCTGTTTATGGCCAATCAAATTTATTTTGTGTCTTTTTCAAACTGCTGAAAATAAAGCCAGATGAATTCAGCTATGCATGAAATGGATAAACATCAATACAAGAATTGTTAATTATTTATTACTTTTTTATTTTTGTTTTTGACATAGTTTTTGTTTATGAAAGGAGGGAGGGAGGGAGAGAGAAAGAGAGAGAGGAGATAGAGAGAGGGAGTAAGAAAAAGATGTGTACTATTTATAGAAAACAGAATTGTGTGCATAATGTCTTAGTTTCTGGCAAGAATACCCTTTTTTAAGTATATCAGTTTGTAAGGATTCTGGATCTATTGAACAAAAGTATCAAACTGTTAACCCTTATTTTATTGACAATTTTTTTTTGCGCCTAAAAATAATTGATTTGGCTCATTACAATTTGTTACTTTATAATTGATTTGGCTCATGACAATTTGTAACTCTATTGACAAGTTGGCATGTACACACAAATAGAAAATTCTCATATTCTTTTGTAATCCAGAATGCAGGTTGTTTTTTTAAATCAACCCATTTCAAAGATTATTTTCTCCTTATGTGTATTTTGATTCTAATTTTTGTGTCTTTTCACAACAAAAATTCCAAGTATTACTTTTTAATACCCATAAGTATACATGTTATAACATCTGGTTTCTATGAAAATAATTTTTGTTTGAAAACTGCAAGATTTTTGCAGATTGAAAAAAAAAAGGTTATCCTTAGAATAGTAGTTATTATAACAATTTGTCTGTAATAAGCTCAAAACTCATTTTAGTATTACACTATATGGGGCTTACACAAGGCAACCATTTATTTGAAATCTTTTTTTTATCCTAGAGTGACATGAAGTACATGTTTTAAAAAGTAATTCTTTCCTTACTGCCTCTTCAGTTCTGGCAGATAGATAACTGACATAGCATATCATGAACTTTGATAAATTTAACTGTGTCAACACAAAAAGATATCAAGATTTAAAAAAGAGTACAGGATGCTGAAATTTAAAATTTTGTGTAGTTTTAAACGATTAGAAATTATGGCAATATCATTTACAATTGAAAGGAGATCGCCTTTTGGTTTGATAAAACTCTCTCTCTCTCTCTCTCTCTCTCTCTCTCTCTCCAACCTTTTGCTTCATTTAGTGTTAGATTATTTATGATACAGGAATTCTTGACACAAATATTACAATTTGACTTAAATTTCAGGCCATCTTCTTGATGATCAGCGTTTGGTGGAAACTCTGAAGGAGAGTAAATCTATATCCCAGGAAATTTACAAGAGAGTGTCTGAATCAGAGGAAACAGAGAAAAAATTAAATGTTGCTCGCAAGCGATTTTTGCTGGTAATAATTGGTTGAATATTTCAAATGTATTTCATTTTTAGTGCTTTGAGCTATTGACTTCAGAATCCTGGGTTGTTTACAAGATTTGTTGAAAATACTACAAATCTATTTTTTATCATATGTCATCATTTGTTTGATTATTGAAAAGAATAACCTTCTTTCTTAAAATCACTTTACAGTTTTGAAATGAATCTGCTATAGAAACTTATTACTAACAAATTGTTCAAGTTATATTGACAATTTTTTTTTACTATTCTCAGGTTGCCACCAGAGGAGCTGTATTATATTTTGTTGTCTCAGAGTTGGCAAATATTGATGTGATGTACCAGTATTCTTTGAACTGGTTTCAGTCCATGTTCACGTCATGCATTTCCACTCCTAGAACAAGTTCCATAAATGAGGATCCACCTGATGACATAAGCATTAATTCCTCCTCTAGTGTAAAATTTGCTAGTGGTGTGCTGAGACCTTCGAGTGCCAAAAGTATAAAATCAATGCACAATGAGAAAGTTGAAGAAGGTAAAGGATATTACTTGATTCAATTTTGTTTGCATATGATATAGAAACAAAAGATTTGAAATTTGCAAATTTTAGAGGAAGCCATCAATGATGTGTGTAAAAGTTGTGCTTAAGATTTGAAGTGTTTGGATGAATTCGAATTTTAATTTCATAAATTGAACTTTTTTCTATTGTTTGTTGTCAACCAGCTTCAAATTCAATCCTCTGGCTTATAGATTCGCAACATTTTGTGATTAAGTTAGTCTATATCCATGCATTAATTGAGTCTCAGATCTTAACATAGCTTTGCTCACAATTTTTACCATGCTGTCAGACAGTACTTAGAAACTTCTTGTATCAATTTTGTGATGATTTAAAACTTGTTTCAGTTAAAATCTTAGCTAAAAAATGACTCTCTACTTTTTTTTTGTTTTGCCTCTGATTTCTGCATCTCCCATGGAAAAGTAAGCTATATTTTCTTTCAACTTGTAGATCTTATTCTTTAAAAAGGAAAAAATCTTTTTATGACTTATTTCATTTGTTGGAGTTAGAAAAATCTCTTTATTAACACATTCTAGAAAGATGATTTATAAGATATTTGCTAATCAATGGATGTAAAAATTTTGGTATTCCTTGAAAATCAGAGACAGAGATGATAAAACGAGAACGCTATGACTGGTAAGGAATGGAAATCAATCAAAGCTGACAATGAACAATTTTTTTTTTTCATGAACTTAAGTCTTTTCTGTTGTTTTAAAATGTAATATGTTATGAAATGAAGCCTTTCAACTAATTAATGTTCTTTCACTTTTTGTCCTGCTCAGATTATCTAGATCAATTGAGTGTGGCAAACTCTGAACAAAGCCAAGACCTGCGGGTTCATCTAGACAGCATGATAGAGCAACTGACCTTCAATATTTATCGCATTGTTTCTGTTGGCTTGTTTTCAAATCACCAACTGATTTTCTCTTTCATGATTTGCTCTGGAGTCATGCAGGTAAATAGAAATTAGACAACTTGTTAAGTTAAAACTTTCTTTGAATTTCTAAGGTACAGAGTCTTTTTATATTGTGCTCCGATTTATAATTAGAATAGCTAAAAAACCAAGAAAGATAGAAAGCTTTGGTTTTCTGCCAAGGCTCAAGTATTCACTGACATTTTGTGTCATACCAGTTTGATTGGTGTACATCCTCAAATTAATTTGCTATGACATCACTTTTTGAAACACTATAAAACAAGTGGCGAACCATCTAAATAAATGTGTGATACCTATAAAATGAGATGGCTGATAACATTGAAAAGTCAAAGCTGCAATTTGGTCTTACAACTTGAGATCGATGACTTTAAACCAGAGAGCTTACAAGAGAGAGTGAGCAAACCATTGCCTGCCACCCCATGCTCACCCAAATTAATCCCTCTAGACTTTTAAAAGATTTTTTTTTTGTGTGATGATACATCAAAGATTCTGGTTTCTTAGCCCCCAAAAAGACTTAAAGCACTTCAAATGGGGACTCTTTTGTATCATGCCAGTGCAAATATTGCTAAAAATCAAGAAACTCCTGGCGAGAGCTGAGATAATGACTGAAGATGCTGGTAGAAAACAGAGTTGCCCATGTTAAGCTCTGATTCAGTTTTTGTTCCAGTAACCCTTACCATTTATGTCATATTGATACATATTCAATTGTCAAAAGTTTTCTTATCATGAGCCTATTGGTGTTAATCATTGTTTTGTTATCCATATCCCTTCATACTGCCTTACCAGTGTTTGGACCTAGCTCCAAGGAGCTGGGAAAAACTCTTGATCACAAGAAATGAAGACAGGCAGATGATCAGTCCACCTTGCCTAATCTTGCATGGCGAAATGAGCAATACATAAGGGGTATTACTTGATTTTATGCCGAACAATAGTTGATGCTACCTTTGATGGTATCTGCTCACTGAGAAAGACCAATGAGCCAATTTACTACAGGGCATTTGTGTTAATTATGTAATTTTTCTGTTCATTTGCGTGTCATGATCCAAAAACAATACAGTCCAGCTTTCATGTCATAATTTTGTAACTGTCTGTAGTATGATATTGTTATTAATGCCTAACAAAATGCCAATAAATTCCTGTTACCTTGCAAAAAGAATTTTTCAGCTATCATTCTTGGTTTTTTTGCTGCTCCAATTATAAATCTGAATATAATAAAAATTAAAAAAACACCCTATATAATGATTAATGAATACAAACAAATCGGACAAATCCTAAGAGAATTTTGAGAAAATCAGTGAATTATCTTTATTTGCAGGCCAATGATCGATATCCAAATGAAATCACACCAATGGAAAGCATAAAGGAAAGTGAATGGCTTCTCTTTTTACATGGAAACATTGCTGCTACACTTCATCATGAAGAAATTAAATCTGATACCAAAGGTAGGTTGTGGGAAACTTTAAAATCTTAATATAAAATTATGTGTTTAGAATTTACTGTTGCTTTTTTATTATAACATATAGAAGAAATTTTCTTTCCAATTATTTAAAGCAGGTATTTTTAGGCTGTGATTTTGAAGGGACAAAGGATTTCACACATATTTTTAGAACGCTTTGTAAGCAAGACGTTGTGACCTTTCGTAAAAGAATTTTAATTTGGGCATTGCTTTGAAAGAAGTGAAAATAAAGATATTGTGTAAAGATTTTGACCTCTGTCAATTTGTTGGTCCTTGAAAAGCATTATCAGAAAAGTTTATAGGAAAAAACAATCTCACACTAAGAGAACCCATTCAGTTGAAGAATGATTGATGTGTTTTTTTTTTTTTTTATTTCTATCCAAACGGCATTGTTTTTCATTATCATGACCTTTTCTTTAGTGTCAAAAAGAACTAAGGCTTCCTTTTTCCTTTTCTGGTGTATCTGTAAAGCCCTCTGTCCTTCTTATATCCCTAAAATGCTTATTACCTTTAAGCGATTTAAAACCTGCCTTTCTTATGGTATAAGATATTTTATCAGTGAAATAAATCTAAAAATAGTTGGGTTTTTTCTCTCCAAAATGTGTAGATGAAGCAGAGAATCCTCAACTAGAAAACAAAAGGAGAAGCTCCACTACATCATTGCCTGGGAAAAAAGAAACTGTGAGAAACAAACCAGGTTATCCAAGTTGGATTGAAGACTCAGAATGGAAACAGTGCCAGTATTTGGAATCAACCATGCCTAGTTTTGACCTCTTGTGTAAAAGCCTGATATCCAATCAGAGCCAGTGGTCCACATTTAAAGAATCAGCGGATCCTTTCTCTTTGATGAATGCACCTTTTGAAAATGGTACTAAATTGGCTTTCAAATGAATTCTAATTCTAAGACAATTATTTTATAAAATAAAGAAAATTCCTTTGGAGAATGGTATGCCAATCTACACAAGTTTTAGTTTTATCATTATGTATGTCTCAAAAAGCTTGGTTACATTGGTAAAGCAATGAAGTTTTGAGAACTGTATTCATTGGAATACTAATTTATATACAACAAATTAAAAAGTGGTAAGTAAATTGTTGTTATAGTGTGCCTCAATAATCATATTATGTGAAAAGTTTCATTTCCCTTTAGAAGTTTGTGAAATCTTACAATGTAGTCTTGTAAATGAAAAAAATAGATTCAACATGTCTTAAATTCTTAGGAGCCAGTGAAAGTGGGACTGTATTTGAATGGACATTTCTGACAAAATTTCAACGCCTGTTACTGATCAAGACTCTTCGCTTGGAGGTGTTACTTGCATCCATCTCACAGTTTATACTTGACCAGCTTGGAGGCAAATATTTGTCATCAGGAACTTTTGACCTTCGAGAGATTTATAAAGAATCGAAGGCAAAAGGCCCTCTCATTTTCATTTTATCATCAGGTAAGTGGTCACAAGAGAAATATAACAATTTTTCTTATAATTGAAGTGTGGATGTTTTCTTTCCCTACTCCAATGTGTGACTTCTTAATTAATAATCTTATTAACAATATGAATTGGTTTCTTGCATGTTTATTTATGTTTGTATTTTTTGCATGAAAATCATGCTATTTTTAGACGTGATTTTTGTAACTCATCACTAATCAGCCCTTTTGAGCAGTACTTGCCAACCTTTTTTAATCAGTGATAAATTTTGCCCACATAATATAAGGGCATGAAATTTTCATATCACCCTTACATGCTTGCTTTTGAAATTTTCATCACTACCTGGATGATTATACTTGACTTTACTGACATGACTTAGCACTCATCTGCCGAATAGTTGTATGACTTTTCCACCTGGGCTGCTTTGTATATTTTTGTGGTGATCCGCGTCCATTTTTTACGGTTTTTAGCAATTTTGCGTATGTTTTTTTAGACCTGTCATTGTCCTGAATTCTACGTTCACTCTTTTGAAGTCTTGTCTGAGGTTTGTCACTAATGTTGCTTTTGGTTGTCCTCTTCTTTTTAATTTGTTTTCTGCAAAGTAGCATATCATTGATTACCATACTGTTACCGGTTGTGTTTTTGTCTTGTCCAAGGGTGTGTCTGAATAGTCCTAATGGATTTCTGATTACTGCAAGAACTAAAGGAGTTTTGCTTCTTTTCACATGGATAGCTTTGTGTTTTATTTTTGATGGATAGTGTATATTCAGCTTAGTCCTCAGTTGCTTCCTGTGGAAGGTATCTAGGTTAGTCTCATCACATTTTATGAGCACCCATGTTCCAGAGTTGTAGTGAAGAATTGACTTCACAAGTGATTTGTTTACATTCATTGTGCTTGACTTTCTGAAGATGGCGTTGCATTTTGTTGACATCTCTTAAGTTTGTCTTGGACACAAAGTCCACATCATCGGCATAAGTGAATTCATTTAGGAATGAGTTTTGCATCAACCATATCTTTCTTAGTGTATGTTTGAGATATATGATAAAAAGGAGCTAAGGCTGTCTCCTTGTGGGGTTTGAATATTGGATTTAAATTCTTTCCTAGATTCAGGTTGGTATTGCTGAACAGACATCTTATCATCTGTAGTTCGTCTTTTGGAAAGGATATTTGGGAGTTCGTGTGTGCCATAGTATTGAAGGTGCTTGGTTTGTCTATTCCAGTTATATACACTTCTGAGTCATCCAAAAGCACTTTACTGATTAAAAATCTATGTGTTCAAATGACATCTATTGTGCTTCAGCCCTCTCAGAGTCCACTCCGTTCGGAATCTAGATAGTCGTTGACCACCCCTTTGATTCTATTCTGAACAATCAGTGATAGTACTTTGCTCACAGAGTTAAGTAATATGATTGGTTGGAAGTTTGTAACTTTGGGTTTTCCTGGTTTTTGTAGTGCTAGGAGGTGTCATACCTCCATTGAGATTGATATTGTCGTGATTGGTGAATATGTTATTTTGTATTGCAGTAAAGTTATTAGCCAGTGTTTCACTACTGTGCTTCAACAATTCTCTGTGTATTCCATCTTTGCCCCTTGCTGTCTTGTTATTTGAGTTTTTTCACAGCTGTGATCACTTCTAACTTCTCTATTGGATTTTGTAATGGTCTCAATTACTTATAAAATGGCTGTACATCTTACATTGTTTTATCCCTAAATTTGTGCTTAAAATGGTGTTGAACAATATTGTGTTTTTCATTCATACGTTACAAATCATTTGTTTTCATCATGAACAATTGGGTTGTTGAATTTACCTTTGTGAAGATGAACATTTGAGCATGGTCTAGAAGGCAGTTTATATCATCTGCTGTTTTGTCAAGCTCTTCATTCCATTTGTTTTCGACTGTGTTCCTGATCTCATGTAAAATCTTGTTTCTTAAGGGTGTCTCTCTTGCTTTCATCTCGGCATGACTCTATCTTCATTCTTAATGTTTTCTGCGCTTCAGATGACTTTTTTATTGCTTCATCTGGTTTTGGGGTCTTTGTTTTATTTGGGTGGTCTTGAAAAACCATTAATGGTTTCCTCAGCTATTTCACTGGTTTTGTTTTTTTTCTTAGTTACACCATCCAGGAGGTTATCATTGTAGCTCATTCTTATTGTTTTCTTTGAAGAGGCTTGTCACTTTAGTTTGACCAAATCCTGTGTGATTCTACACGGCCACCATAAATCCCAATCTGCCCATAAATAGATAATATGCCCAGATTGGCAAGCACTGCTTTAGAGTATTGAAAAAAAGAATGGAATTGAAATAGAATTTGTATTTGACAACATGCATCAAAGGTAGACTGCAAAGTTCCTTCAGCTTCATTGTAAATATTTGGAATCATTAGAAACTGAAAATTAAGTTTTAAAAAAAGGAGACTTGGAATTATGGACCAATTCGGTTGACTAATAACTATTGTATTGCCAGGGACAAATTTCAGTGACATTTATGATCTGTAAAAGCTCTTTATTAATGTCATTAAATAGGTTTTCTGACTTTGCACCCCTTACATTGAAAAAAAAACATGGTGTATAACTCGATATGATATATAAGCATGAATTTGTATTTTAACAGCATCTTTTGCACACCCTATAGTATGGCAAATAATCAACTTGTTGATGGTGGCCATTAATTGACAGAAGCAGAATCACAGACCATAGTTTTGTTGTTGTTTAGGTGGATTTTGAAATGAGATGGCAAGAAGTATTTTTTTATGAAAAGGTCAAAGACATCTTTTAACAAGACCTTGTGAATGATTATGGTCTATTTTTTTTCAGAGTAGAGCAATAAGATATTTATACATTCATAGCATAGTATTTATTTTCATATCTTTCCTAGCAAAAATTCAATGTTGTTCTTTGAATTTTCATTTAGTTTTGCAGTCAGATATACATGTATCAGTCTGAACTATGAGATTTTAATACAGGATGACCATTTATAAGACGCATGATGAGAAACAGTGCTTGAAATAAATGCCTATACCTACAGGACCTAACATAAATCAGGTAACCGAGGTCATCTGAGGTCTATTTAGGTCGGAAAAAACAAGGAAAGAAAATTTTAATAAGAAATAAGAGGAGGGAGTGATTAGTCTCAACCAGTCAATTGTTTCAAATCGAATGCATAAGCAATGTTTTTATGATTGTTTTTATGCGCTAATCAAATTTTGGCTAGAGATCAATTTATAATTTAGGGAAACCCCGCACATGTGCAGTTGTGTAGTCAAGTTGACATTACCTAAATAGACCCCTAGATCTTGGTTGACCTGTGTTAAGGCACTTAGGCGTATACCTTACTTGAACTGTAGAGGGAAAACCTGTATCATAGGCTGCACTTTATTGCACCACAAAACATCAATCTTTGATGTGCAAGTTAAGTGGCTGCAATTGGATAATCTCCATGGGTTGTGATTTAATAATTTCCTTTTTAACATACAAGCTGGCTAATATGGTATTTTAATTTTTTATTCTTTTTTTTTGTTAGCATAAGAGGAGCATTTTCTGAACAATTGAAATATCATCAATTGAAAATTAATTCTTTGTGTGTTATTTGTTTTTATATTGATGACAGGGCGGTTACTCAAATTTTGTTCTAAGAATGTGCCTATATAAAAAATTTAATTCATGAAAATGTTGATGTACAATACAAATTTTTCAACTTTCCAGGAGAAGGTAAGAGAAAAAGCAGTTTAGTAATTAGTAGTATCACATTCAGTCAACTATGAATACTAACAATGTTTTTCTGTTAAATAAATCATGCCACATATAAAATGTTTATTTTCTGAACATTGCAAGAGAAGGTAAAGCTTAACTCTTCACAATGTCACATTTTATATCCACTCACTTCTTTATGAAGGATTTAAAAAAAAAATAATATAAATCCTTCTTCGTATCTTAGTTTGTATTTTTTGTTAGTATAACATACAGTTATCACATTTATCATCGTCAGTGACTCCCAAACAAATCATTGCCATCATTTTTATGAAAGCAGTTTAAATAGATTTTCCATCTATGTAAAGAATCATACCTTGTTTCTTCTCTAGTCTCCTTCTTTAAGTCTTGTTAATAGTTATTTAGAATCAAGACTTGATGTTTAAATCGGATATTATTTTTATGCTTAACATGTGATTATTCAAGAGTATGAAGTTATTGCTTTGCTTAAGCTTAACTGCACAATAACCATCTTGGATTTCTTTTGGAAAAGATTAGAATGTGAGCTCTGACAATTGGAATACAGCTGATGTTACACCTGTGTTCCTTGTCAAGCCAATACACACAAAAGAGGATTCATAAACAGAGAGAATTAGTTAATGATATTGATAATCATAATGAAAAAGATTTATAAAAACATTTGAATCCACTTAAGTGCTCAGAAATTCATTATCCAGAATAACAAAACAAAACAAAACATAAGACAAGACGTCCTGTGGTAAATCAGCTCATTTGTCTTTCTCAATGGGAAGATACTACCAAAGGCAACAGCAACTATTGTTTGGCTTAAGATTAAGTAATACTCCTTATGTATTGCTCATTACAATAAGGCATGGTTAACTGATCATCTGCCTGTCTTCATTTCTTGTGATCCAGAGTTTTCCCCAGCTCCTTGGAGTTGGGTCCCAACACTGCTAAGGTGGTATGAAGGGATATGGATAACAAACAAACAAATAAGAGAAGAGAAATTATTACATGATTTATTATATAATGATGAAGAACATATTACCTTGAAATCAAAAGTTCAAGACAGCCTCACTTTTTTTATTCTCATGTTCCTAGCTGGAAAAAAAAATTAGTTAGAATCCATTCATGACTGCATTTAATAATGGAATCTGATCTTTGATTCTGGACAACATTAATATGAGTGAAAAAAAAAATAGCTCTCACTCCAAATATTGTTTCATTTTTGTAATCTTTGTGGGCATATTTTCCTCTTGAATGATGCAATGCTATCATTGATTTGTGTAACTCATGCATCACATTTTCAACTTTTTGCTTCATGCTTTCTTTTGCACATGGTAATGATAATCTCTTTGTTTAGTGGGATAAATATTTAACCTGTGTCATATTGACCTCAAACTTTTGGTCGTATTTAGTTATAATTTCTGAGCATAGTGATCAATGACTGAGGTAAAAAAGTATTTGTTATTTTATATTTTTAAGAATGTTTTGAATAATGTAGATAACAGGTAAATAGTAATTTTGTATGATTGAAGTTTTCATATTTGCAGTTTTAACTCCTGGTACACATCATAATGTAATAAACTCATAAGCTGTGTGAATGATTTCTTTCAAATATTCAGATCCCAAAGCACAATTATTTAATTCTCATGAAACAATGCAATTTATTTGGTATTTCCTCTTAAAGTTTGAATATAATGTTTGCGATTCAGAACTTATGTTTTGTATTTTCTTTTAATGTATGTATTGTATTGTGCAATTTTTCAAACCTGGGTTTTAGGGACAATTACATATAAGGTTCAATGAACAGTCCATACCCACTCAAGAAGGGGCTGTCCAAATATAATTTTACACCTTTTTTTAGGGACTTTTAAACCCCCCCCCCCCCATCCTCTTCTTGCACTATTTCACAAATGCCAGACCCCCTCTTTAGATCAAATGTGTTTGGTTTCATAGGAAAATGAACATAGTAAATCTAGACTATCTGGCTTTTCATCTCACAATGGGTGTAATATTATATTTGGCTAAGTCCTCCGCCTATCTTACACTATTCTTATAGGTGCCAAAGACCAACCCCCCCCCCCCCACCCTTGCCTCCCCGAGGTGTGAAATTATATTAGAACAGGCCTAAAATCATCAGTCTATCACAACACATTTCTTGGAAATTTGGTTTAGAAAGTAAACATGTTGCTTAAAGTAAAACATATAAAGTCCATTTCAATTCATTAATCAATTTTTTGTTCCATATGGTAGGGCTACTGTGCTCTGTGAAATGTTAGAAGAATTAATTATTAATTTCGGATCGATAAATGTATACTTGTCTGTGGTGTGCACTTTCGAGGAATACTTCATAATTCTTTTCTCTCACTTTTGCAAACACGAGGCAAAAATGTAGAAGTCAGAAGTAATGTGAAAAACAAGCAAAAAGTATTATTTTTGTTCCCATTTTATACAAATAATTATTTACACATTATGTCTTGATTATAAGTCAATAATACTGACTACATGTCTGTATGCTGGTTGAATATTATCTAGTATTTTGTAGTTGTAAGAAAACATTTCAACATTTTGATAGATAAAATAGAACAGATTTTTAAATCTTTTTTAAATGGGGAATTTAAAATGTTTTGATAAACTTCTTTGACTTATAGATATGTCAATGAGATCAGGAGGAAAAAGTAAATAAAAATACAGAAACATGTCAGGAAATAAATTTAAGCTCTGATTCGTCCCGATTAACAGGTTGTGACCCTTCAAACCAGCTGCTAAAATTTGCCAAGGAACTTCGAGGTAGCAGTCTTCACTTGGATATGATCTCCCTTGGAAGAGGTCAGGGCCCAAAAGCAGAAGAATTGATTTCCAAAGCTCAGATTCTCAAAGGGAGATGGGTTTTTCTGCAAAACTGCCACCTTGCTGCCTCTTGGATGCCAAAACTTCAATCCATTGTGGAAAGGTAAGTTCATTGGGATTTTCATCAGTATTAGGGATAGCAACTTTCATTAAAAAAATCAGAAACAAAACAGACTATTAATACTTCACGGGAAGTAGACATAGCAGCCAATTGGACCATGCAGTCAGTGGATGATGATGTCATAGTTGGTGGGTGCTGCTATTAAGTTTAAACCACAGAGCAACCAAATGCATGGTGGGAATTAATTCAGAAATTTGTTTGAACAGTGACTTCAGAGAAGGTGATACTCTTTAGATACAGGATGTACAGTTACAGTCCACATAGGGTTGGAATTCTCTCTCTGAAAAAAGAAATTTAATCAAGCTTACTGATTGTGGGTATTGTCCTATATGTTTCATGTTGCTGTTGACTGGGATGTAAAATGTAGTTGTAAAGTGTCTTAAGTATGGTGCCAACTGTGCTTTATTTTCATTATAATATTTTCACTTTAGCTTCAAAAATATTTTCAAAGGCTTGCTGCTTTAAGTACTTTGTATAACATATTTTGCATTGGATGTCCTTCATGTCCCAAAAATTTTAGAATTTGTAAATGTGGTAGAAATCTTATTTTGCCCTCTCCAATTTTTATTGAAAATGAGCCCAACATTTGTTTTGTTAACCCATGATTTTCAGTTAAACTAGGTGTTTGATGTGCTAATAATAGGATAAGTTTATAGCCAATCATGGCTGCCAATGAATCAAGCATATACTAACTTCAAAGTGAACAGTAGACTGTTTTCCTTCCCCACTTATCGTAAAAATTTATCTTTACATTTGCTTTTTTTTTACCAGATTCAACCAACCAAATGATGGAACCCTTGATCCTCAATTTAGATTATGGTTGAGTTCAAGGCCAGATCCATCGTTTCCTGTGTCCATTCTACAGACTGGAATAAAAGTAGGTACCTACCAATTATTGCTGATGATGCTCAATTTAGAAATTTGCAAAATTAACTCCGAATACTTTTCCATTCACATTTAGCCATACACATCTGTTGGCTGAGGTTTTTTTACATCTAAAGCATTCTTTCAAAGAATTATAGACAGAAGTATGAATTTGGACTAAGTTTGATTTTTTTTGTTACACTGGAGACTAAAAAAATTCCATTCTTTATCTGATAGATGACAGTGGAAGCCCCAAGAGGTTTGAAAGCAAATTTGCTTCGCACTTTTGGATCTGCTGGAGCTGGAGTTGTTACAGAGAAACTTTATAATCAGGGTTCAAAATCGGAGGCATGGAGGCCTCTGCTCTTTGGGCTGTGTCTTTTTAACAGTGTGATCCATGAAAGGAAAAAGTATGGGACTCTTGGATGGAATATACCCTATGAGTTTAATGACTCAGATCTGGAGGTAAATATTACAATCACTTCAAATTCTAAATTTTATATAAAGCTCTATGGACTATTCAAATGTTTTTTTATGAAAAAATTGAATTCAAGATTACTCTTGATTTAAATGACAACTTTAATCTTAAAATGTTCCTGTCTCCAGGTGTCTATTCTGAAGCTACAGCTACTTTTGGAAGAGCACATCAACACTCCCTGGGCAGCTTTAACCTCCCAAACTGGTGATGTCATTTATGGAGGAAGAGTAACAGATGACCTGGATAGGAGATGCCTGATAGCATTAATCAACAGATTCTACACCCCAAGTGCTCTTAAGGAAGGCTACTCTTATGACAGCAGCCAAGTATGGACCTCTTAAAACAATAGGCACTGATAACAGTATTGTAGCAAAATTATGTATTAACAATGAACTTAGCTATGATCATTCCTATCCGATTTTTTTTTCTTTTCATCTGATTTATTAATTCTAATCATACATTGTTTTCTGCCAGCCAATTCGTACATCAGGGGTACTTTTCGGCCTCATGACTGTTAAAGCAAAATATGCTGGGGGGGGGGGGGGGGGAGATTGAGAGGGAGAGAGAGAGAGAGAGACAGACAGACAGACAGAGAGAGACAGACAGAGAGAGGTTGCAACAGACATTTATTTCAATGATATGATATTGGGTGAACACTTCCTCTATAAATTTGTACTCAGAATGCTGGGGTAATAAATGACCCCCAGCTTATGAATCAGAATAAAATGAGTTTTTTCCTCTTTGATAGTGGGATTAATTTCTATTCCCATTTTTCAAAAATCCTGCACTTTAGAAAATACCTGTTTACAAAAAACTGATTGATATTTTAATATCTGCTAGGTGTAGTCATTTCGATAAAGGATTTTTTTAGGATTACAAAGAAGTTTTTTAGGATTACACAGGAGTTTTAGGAAAAGATTGACCTTACAAATACTATAAAAAGCAGTAAAAATTGATGCCTGAGACAAAACCTACCCCAACGGACAGTTTGGATTAAATTGACAGAAGACAATTTTTGAATACTGTTAAGAAATGGAACTATCAGATCAAAACAGATATAAAATATAAAATCATTTCTAGTTATTATCCTTGTCTTTGAAAGAAAATGAGATTTTGTCATGATCACTGGCTCCAGCAAGGAAATATTTTTTGGAGTGATGTCTGGTTCATTTTTTAAAAACATTGCTTACCTAAATCTTAACTTTTTATCACTGCTTCCTTACTCTTTCACAGATGTATGTTCCTGTCAAAAATGATCTTGACTTCAACTCGGTCATTTCATTCATAGAGGAGCTCCCTAGCTATGACAGGCCTGAAATATTTGGCATGACTGAGAATGCAGAAAAAGCTTGCAGAGAATTTCAGTCATCTGGGTTAATTGATACTATCATTAGTGTTCAGCCACGTATGTCAACAAGTCTGACAGGGTAAGTTCAGGACTGTCTGGATGTCTTTGATATTGTAATATAAATTAGTGAGTAGTCTGTAGTTACACTAGAAAGAAAAAATTATTGGGATTTTAGAAGTTCTGGTTATTCAGGAATACAACAACAAATTGGCCTAGCCACTTGCGAACATGAAAGTGCTGTGGCCTAGAAACCCATGAAAGGAACAGATAATTCATCAAGCTTACACTCAGTGACAACAGGAATCATCTATGTTGTCCATTGCAAACCACAATAGCCCACACATTTCGGTCTGTGAGTCGAACACTTTACCGGCTGAACTATCGGGTCAATTGATTGATTATTGGAGTAGATGAATTAATTTGGTGTGCATGCTCAATTGAGTTAATTGCATTGAAAATAATTTTTTAAATTTGTCTTCCATTAGATCACAGAAAAACAAGGATTTGATCATTTTGGAGCTGGCAAGGGACATCTGTAAAACTTTGCCTCTATGTGTGGAAGATGATTCTGAGTCTCCTGATATGTCCCTGTGGGAACCTCGCAGATCTCTGCAAGCAATCATACAGAAAGATGTTGAAACTAAAGGCTTGGACAAAGAAAAACTGAACAGTAAGATGCAGAAAGATTTAACATTTTTATGAAATAATTTTAAATTAAAAAATCCATTCTGCTTTATTTTCTTAAAAATTGACCATGCAATCTTTATTTCTTGGTGGTATATGTTCCAACTTTGTCAGCCAGTTGTTCTTATCAAATGAAAATGCACTTACTGGAATGGTACTACTACTGGTGTTTTTTTTATTTAACAGATGACAAGACACACTCAGACCATTTGATCATGATTTTATCATGAGATAAGGTTACAGTTCAATAAAATTCACTTTAACATTATCAACTGAAGCGAAGTAATTAAAAAAAACAAACAGTGTCATATAGGGAGACAAAGGTTGGACTAAGCGATGAAAATTAAATTCAAGTGACATCAACTCATGTGAGTTCACTATATTTTTAAGCATATTGGTGTCTTTTCTTTAAAAAAATTGATTTTTTTGGTCCCATGATTCAGAGAGAAGGAAAAGAAAAATTCTTGATGAAGAAATGAACCAATTTTTGTCTATTTCTTTCAGTTCTGGACACTCTCACCAATGAGTTGTCTGGCAACTCTGCCTTACTGACCGTCCTCAGACAAGAGATTGATCGCTTCAACCATTTACTGTCAATCATTCATGCTTCTTTGAAACTGCTATGTCTTGCTGTCAGTGGGGAAATCGTTATGTCAGAACACTTAGAGAATGCATACGAATCCTTGTTGACCCAAAGAGTTCCAAAACAATGGAGGGTATTGAATTTGTTTTACTCTATAGTAATATTTACACACAAAATACTCTTTCAAGATCATTCATGTTCCATGTTGGTTGTCTGACAGGGATGTAGTATTGTAAAGTGCTTAGAGCATGTTGATGACCATGGATAAGCACTATATAAATGCTATATTTAATTTTTAATTTAATTCAAGAAAAAGTATGTTATCAAATATCTTGACTCTGTTTCATGCACTTTGCCAGGATTTGTCTCCGTCATTGGCAATAATTTTCGATTACTTGCTTAAAAATTGAAGGGAGTTTAAAATCTGTTTGAAAGGTTACATGAACACATTCTTTGTAGCTTGGTTTAACTCTTTTCCTTTCATCAGCTGTTTCTGATTTATTTTATTTTACTTGTTAAATTTGTTTTGCTACAGGATGCTGCCTATGAATCAACAAAATCTTTATCTTCTTGGGTCACTGACTTGAGACAGAGAGTAGAATTTTTTTCCGGTTGGGCAAAACTTTTGTCTTCAACTATCGAAAAGAAATTCAGACAAATCATCCGCAACACAAAAGAAACCGGAGCTGATTTAGAAGGACCAGCTGTGACTCAACCCTCCAGTTTTTGGTTGTCAGCTTTCTTTTTCCCTCAAGGTAACATACTGATTGTCACCCTTGATGTAATTCATTTTGAAACACACTTTATAATCTTAGCTTTAATCGTCATTAATTTATGGGTATGTGAGGTGTTTACTGGGTCACTCCATTTGTCTGGTAAGTGCATGCACATCATTATTATTTCAAGTCAGACCAGCCTCATTATTGAACCAATTGTCTGGCCTGCTTTATTGCTGACAACAGTTTAAGGGGTATTTTTTTTCTCTATAGATGCTTCAGGAGCTCCTATCTGAATATTTTATTATGGAAGTACACATATTCTTTTTGAGTTCATGAAAAGGACTGCAAAGTGTAAACCCTAAATCAACTGGATGCATGCTGGTAGGAATGAATTTGGAATTTTCCCTGTCCAGAACCTTCTGGCATACTCTCTTCAATTTCAAACCAAGAGGAATCCTTTTCTGAGCACGACATGCACAAGTGATCTATTTTCAATTCAATATATCTTTATTTATCCTAAATGGGCAATTACAAAGTTAAAGTTGTAAAATGAAGTATATGATATGACATTGAGAAAAGTAATCTTCAGGCATCATTTACAAGGCCAATTGGCTGTTTGGTATAAATGAATTCCATTGCTGGTTTGTTGTACAAAATATATTTTCCATCTGCAGTAGGACCAGGGGCAATGGCTGAATCCAATTTTTAATTGGAATTGAGAGTCATTACTGACCAGGAATCAAACACAAACATGTTGTATCTTTGTGGCCTTAAATCCATTACCATCACATTCGAGAGATGAGTTCCATACCCTCCCACCGTTGAACCCCAATCTTTCAAATAGATCTCTTGGAAGCTGTCTTCATCCTTTTAAATGATGACCTAAATTTATGTGAAATTTACTCTAGGATTAATTCTCTCTACTCCAAAATTCTTAAAAATGAAGAAGTATTTTGATTCATCTTTACTTTCCTCAGGTTTTCTTACTGCTGTGCTTCAAAATCATGCCCGCAAAATGGCCATCTCAGTAGATTCTCTTTCATTCAGCTTTGAAGTGAGATCATTCCATTCAGATACAATCTCTGAAGTCAGTGAAGGAGGCAGAAGCTCCCAGACGTCCACTGTGAAAGAATTGGCTTTCACTGTGAGTGATAGTATGCTTTTTTGCTGTTGTTGTTGAGCTTTCATCAATTTTGAAATTTCCGGTCGAAAATCTTAAAAAAAGTATTTTGCAAATTTTTTCTTTCCTTACTTTTACTTATCGCCTTGTAGTAAATTGGCTCATTGGTCTTTATTAATGAGCAAATACCACCAAGGCAAGAGCATCTGTTGTTTGGTTTAAGATCGAGCAATTCCGTATATGTATTGCTAATTATGTCACACAAGATTAGGCACAGTGGACTGATCATCTACCTGTCTTCATTTCTTGTGATCCAGAGTTTTTTCCAGCTCCTTAGAGCTGGCTCCCAACACTGCTAAGGCGGTATGAAGGGATATGGATAAAAAAAACCAAAAAAAAAAAACCCAACTTTTACTTAGCTATAAAATCCTTTCCCTGATATTTGTGTATTTCCAATGTCTACTTTGCTTTTATTGAAATAACTTACTTTTTATCTCATTTACAATAAAACAGTGAGAACATTTTCATCCCACAATTTTGAAATCTTTATAAAGATTTTATAACTTTCACTGGTATAAATAAAGAATGACCTTGTGGATCCACAGGGCATCCCACCAATGGATGGGGTACAGATTTATGGTCTGTTTTTAGATGGAGGCCGATGGGACCCTGCCACTAATTCTCTCCAAGACTGTGAGCCTGATAAGCGTTTCTATGATTTGCCAGACATCTATTTCCTGCCTGTAGAGGTAGGATCCATCTCTGAAACCAAGATTAATTTTTGAATATGCTATGGAATTTTTTCAACATATATACATTCAAGGATGCTTGAAGAAGCAAAATTTCAGGAACAATATCACTCAAGACTAAATTAACAGTAAGATTATTTATCGGTGGTTTTAGGGTGCCAAAACTCTCAAGGTCATAGAGGAGCCCAAGGAGAAATTAAGCTGACAGAATCAATCAAATAAAACAATAGGTTCAAAAAGAGATGATTTACGATGACAAACAAGATGAACTCTCATAAAGAAAAAGAGACAATTGCCACCACCCATAAGATTTAGAGATCTAAAGACTTGTGCAAGGAAAAATTGCGACCAAAACTTTATTTTACTTTGTAATGCTAGTCTTGTGTCATGGACATTTTTGGTTTTTATAATTGTTATAAAGTGAAGGGTATATTTTTAAAAAAATTATTTTTCAATGATAAAAACTTTATCATTGTGTGTCAGAGAATGGCAAATACGCTCCAACACAGATGTAGGTCGTGAGACCTCAGGGACAGAACGATTCATTTCATTAAATCATACAGTACCAAGACAAACCTAAGCTAAGAAAAATATTTGCTCAACAATTTCTTTCGCCATGGTGATAGTTGTGATACACATATACAGCAGAATACTGATATAAAGAACAACCTGAGACATTCCCTATTAGTTCTTTATATCAATCAGGATTTATGTATTTACACAATACAGGGTATTTAAAAAGCTGTTCTTTATAACCATCTGTCCTTTATAAGAGTTTACTTTAAAAGCATTCTCTATTGGATCCCATATGTACTTTCAGAGATAGTTTTGATATACATATATCTATGATATACATTTTTATGTGTTTATGATTTTGAAAAATCAGGTTTATGAGCTAATATGAATATGCAATCCTACAGAATCGAAGCATCATGTCAGCATCAACATATAGTAGGAGAGATGAAAACCAAGACTCATTGAAACCTGCAACTGTGAGCCAAAAAGCCCAAGGATGCAATAGCTATGAATGTCCTTTATATCGAACATCAGCCAGGGCTGGGACTCTGTCATCAACAGGACACTCAACCAACTTTGTGACTTCTGTCACCCTGCCATGTGAACAATCTGCAGACTTCTGGATTTTGAGGGGAGTGGCGATGCTATGTCAACTGGATGAGTGATGTTACCTTTGTCCTTAGTGGATTTTATTTCATGAGATATTACTGGAAAACAATGGATTGAAAGAAATGAAGCTTTCATGATTTAATATGTTTGTAAAGGAAGAAAGAAATTTATTACTTTTAATCTTACCATTACCATTCTCTTTTCAAAACAAATTGAAAATACCTATGCATATTTCTGTAACCAAAGGCATTTTGTTCATAGCTTGTTTTAAAATATCATTTTTTTTTTTTGGACGACTGCATGAATTTTATTCATTTTAACGCTTGTCTAATGATCTCCTGTATATTGTTGTCATAAAAGATTGCTGTGATATTTATTTTCATTTGATTATGAATTATAATTTTTTCATTTATGTAGCAATATCCACCCTCCCATTTGAAATATGTGATAATTTTTATATTTCCTTGATCTTGATAGCATCAGGAACTTCAACTTATAATTTTTGTTTGGGTTCTTAATGTGGGCAGTATAGGTAATTGCTTTATAAATTATTTAAAGGATTGAAAATGCTTGCAGTATTATTCCATCATAAACCATCACTGCTGTACTTATATATTATATATTTATATATTCACCTGATAATTTTGTTTAACTATGCAACCTCTCCCAAGCCATTGTGCTTCAGCATGATCTGCTTTATACACTGCTTAATCATGTATTAGACAGCTTGTCTCCCTTGAAAACTACTGGCTAAGTTTTGTTGAGTGTATCTAAGTGCTTTCACACCATATACTAGCTTCAGAAGTATTGACAATTTAAATTTTCTTTCCCCCCCCAATATCAATATAATTTTATTGCCTTCAAATTTCAGAATGTTTCTTATTTCAAATAATTTTACCAGAGTAGGTTTTATTCCTATTTTTCCGAGCTCATTTGGAGTTGAGAGGCATATTACTGTAAGTGCAAAATTCACATTTTGAGTAAATCATGTTCAAATGTTTTCTTTTAAAGGGAATAATTTTACACCAAGCAAATGTGAGAAACGTTGGGTTTTTTGACAGCTACAGTGATTTTATGTTATTGATTGTAAAATGAATGCTCAAGATTGGTGATTAAATCAATTTTCAGGGTTTTTACAGTTACAACAATTTGCCTCTCAACCCACAATCTGTGAGGTGAAATTTAAACACTGTTTATTATAGATTATCTTTGCATGTTGTTAATGTTATGCTTTTACCTCCTGACAATTCTTTCTTTCTTTATCTTTACCTTAAGTACCTTTTGGTGTAGTAAGGTTTAATTTCTATGCATAAACTTTCGCCACTGATCTTTATCTAGGCTCTTCCTTTTTGCATCTATAAATTTACAACCTTTCTTACTAATTGTCCAGGTAGCTGGGTTCATAGTCCTTGTACATGCATGGGTCGAGTCTGGTAAGGCAGTGAGTCAGGCATAGTCCTATTTCTCTGAACTAAACAATTTCGGAGAAGCAGGCAATTGACCCACTGTCCCCTAGGCAAGTGGTGGGAGTGCCACCTATGCCTCTTGCCAGGCTGTCCCCATCTAGTCTGATTCTTCATTTAAATTGTCCATAATGGTTGAACCTATGGCATAGCCTTTTAAATCATCAGGTCGTGCAAGCCTCTCCACCACGCCAAGGCAGGGAACATTAGAGAGGACCTCCTGATAATGATAGACCTTAAATGAGTTATGAAATACATACAATAAAAAGTTATTTTGATATCATTTGTTCATTCACTTACATTCTTCCTACACTGAGTGGGGTTAAAAGTTATGTAATATTATTTTACCTTGATCAATTTTAGAATCCTCCCAAGATTTTTCTCCTGGTGGGCACTTCAACTTCTATTTCTTTTCTTTTACACTGAAGCTATTGTCTTACTTTTTCTCCTTTTCTTGTGTGCCGTGTTTCTATTGTCTTGTTTGGTTTTCAATGTTCATACCCTATTTCATGCCTTGCGGTACAATACTCACAAGTTAAATGTACTGAGAGCTTTGGTACACAAACAGGGTTTAATGATCGCGAGTCTTCCTGGACCATAATGCTGTTACTGTTAAGGGCGATGGCCATTGCTTATTTCTGTGAGATGATATTTTTTGTCATTGTAAATGTGATGTTATGTCTTTTGACTGTTGTTGTACCTCTTCTACTCTTAGAATAGAAAATGATATCATAACATAGAACCAATCAAAGCTTATGATTTAGATCCCACGCCACATATCAGCCCATTAATTCTGTCATCAATCTTACACAACCAAACATTGTTTTGTTGGGTTTTTTTTTGAGGTTTTAGAGCCCCATGACACATGAGGGTCATAGAGGAGCACAGAGGAAAGAAAGATGATAGAATTAGTTAAAAGAGGGAACAGATTAAACCGCAAACAGCAGAGAAATGATTTACAATAAAAAATAAATATCATCTCTTAAAACATATCTACACCACACATAGATGATTTACAATGACAAAAAATATCATCCCTCCTTACAAAAATAAGCAATGGCCATCACATATAACAGCACTATG
>JBCIKM010000001.1:514854-526544 GCA_039654465.1 Melibe viridis
ACAGACAACACCACCACCAATGCACACCCACTGCAGTCATTTAAAGGTCATCATAAACCAAACATAAACATTGAGTTTTCACGATAATAACAATAATGCGGTCCTTATTCATTTGTGATAACAATCAAGAAATCGTGTCTTAGGTTCCATGAGTGTAACTTTGGCATCTTACATTCAATCAAACTTTCTCCCTGAGAAGCTATTCTATCAGTTTAGAGATTTATACAAGAATGGCAGTAAACAGACATTTCAAGACTGGTGTTCTTTATCTTTATTAACAAATATATAAAAAAGACAAAAAATTGATATAAGCTTTCTTACTGGATTGAGACTGTTGCATTGGTCTATGGGATTCTTGTAATCTGTCTTGAGCTCATCAAAGGCAATGATCTGGTGATATGGAGAAAAGAAAAGTGTAATGGATATATTAAAATGAGGATATATTAAAATGATCATAATTCAAATTTCACATAGGTAGTATTTTGGAGTCGCCTTGTGGTAAATCAGCTTATATTGGTCTTTCTCGATGAGCAGATACCACCAAGGCAACAGAAACTATTGTTTGGCTTAAGATCGAATTATACCCCATATGTATTGCTCATTAGGCATGGTGGGCTGATCATCTGCCTGTCCTCATTTCTTGATATTCAGAGGTTTTCCTAGCTCCTTGGAGCTGGGTCTGGACACCGCTAAGGTGGTATGAAGGGGTATGGATAACAAAACAAAAAGTATTTTGGAGATAGGAATCAAAGCAGGGACAGAGATGATTTCGAAATTTGTGAATGGAAAGTAATCTACACATAAAACATCTCCAAAATGAGAGAGCAAGGGTCATGTTGGGTGCATACCGTACATGTAAGGCATTACTCACAGTGACCCATATAATGCTCCCTTGCATTTTTTCATTGTCAGCACCTAGATATTTGTTACTGTCAATCAATAAGTCCCAAATCTGACATTTAGATGGCAGCTACTTTGACAACCACCACTGAACATACGAGATGAATCAGACTGGATCACCTTCAGCAGAGTCACTTGCCACTTGCTAGAAAAGCTGTCTGTATGGGTTCAAGGTTAATTAAAGATGGAAATAGAGCTAGAGACTTAATAAAAAAAAAGAACAATCTAATAACCTCTCAATTCAAACCAGGCTGTGAAAGTTACTTTGAGTCTTTACAAACTGTACCAAAGCACAAGCACAGTGATCAAAAGGAAGAGACAGCATTTTGGCCTGGTCAAGCAAAGGAATTGACTGGTTCTGTGTGGGCTTAACGCCAACAGGACACTTACCAGACATTACAAATAAAAAGCATTCTAACATGTGCCATGGGTATTCAAATACAATCATTTTCAGACTCACTCCCAGACATAGGCCCTACCGGTGGGTAGACCAACTTGACTTCAAGTTCATCATGAGCGAAGGATCTTTTGAAAACATCAAATAAAAATACCATCAAAAGCAAAACTTACATGAAATATCACAAAGAAGATTAATACAGCAGTCAAAATCAGCGCTAAAATATAGCAAAATGCAGCAAATGAAAACGCCATAATTTTGTAGGAAGAGTTGGTACGAGTCACGGAATCGGCGAATAGATGTGTAGGAGCCAAGTGAAGACTTGAAGAACAAGAGCAATGTGTACTTTCAGAGAGGTGTGTGCAGGATGTGTGTGTGATTGGCATAGCAATGTGACCGGATAAATTCTATTTTTGACATTCAATTAGAAATGATGATTACACAATTTTACATTCGACGATTTATGACTACGATTGAATCCAAAAATAACACTTTAGACTAATTTCATTTCAATATTATCAAAGATTTTATTTAAAATTGATTTTTCTGACATAAATGATATGAAAAAGGGAACAAAGAAACTATTGATGATTGAACAGTAAGCCTGGCAATCCAATGTGATTCCATATAGAAAGATGATATACAATGTAAACAATCTGACAAGCTCTGGTGTGTTAGCCTGTTGGTATGAAAGGTTGTGTCATGTTGTCCAACTGTTGATGTCGAAACTCAAAGAATCTCGATCAAAGTCAGGACGTGTGCAAATGACACCTGTCTGTTTCCCAATCTTGTTCAAACTTGATATTTCTATACGGTCTCAAAATTTAGCTCTTTCTGGTAATGACACTCGTTCAAGTACGGTAGATAAACGAAAATCGTAATACAGATGAGCACATTCTTTCATTAAAAAAAAAAAAAAGCTTACGACTAACATGAAATCAAATAAAGCTCAACGTCTCAAGAATGGATCTTGCAAAGAAAATAGATCTGCTAGTGGTCAAAACGCAAAGAATTCTAAATTAGGAATTCCAAGATGGATTTTTTGTCACTTGCCTATCACAGTTCTTGTTGCAGCTGCCTTAGCATTATTCATTGGCCTGAGAAAACAGATGTATTTGAATGAAAAAACTCAAACACTGGGCACAGAACTTTTGGACATTTTTGCCAGTTATGATGAAGATGGAGATTTCTACTTGAGCCTCGAAGAAGCTGAACCGTTGCTGTTGCAGTTTGTTCATCAATCAAAGGCAGGATTTGAAAATTTTGATTTTTTCTTGTCAAAAAGTCTGATATTGCATTTCAGCAGCAATAATTAATTTTATAGAATGGATTTTGTATGCAAAAATTTATTTCTTTTATTTCTTTACTTTTATGACTATGTACCGACATTTAAGCAATAGCAGTATAAATGTACATTGTATTGTCTTAGCTGATTAATTTGTCAAAAAATTATTCTTTTGCACTTTTTGGTTGGTTGTGTTCATCTGACAAAAGCTTGGATATACTATTTGATAGGTTATTGAAACATCAGTAGATAATCAAAATTTTTAAAAGACTCTCATCATATTATGAAAATGATAATAATGATGATAATAATAATGATGTATTTATTCATGACTGAACAGTTTGGTCACCTTAAGCTTTGAATTTAAAGGGTGATTAAACCTCCTCTCTTTTTTTGCTGTAATCAATTTAAAAGAATTTTGAGTCATTGAATGGAACCAGACTATTATCAGGGGTAATTTTAGATCCACCCTGTCATAAAACAATTTCATTTTTCTTCCTTAACAGGACAAAGACAGTGTGTTGAATCCAGATGTGAAACCAGGAGAGGATTCAATAAATATTCATGCAAGTTTTGTACCTCTTAACATCGCTACGATGACAAAAGATTTTGAGCATGATGTAAGCTTTGAATAACTTTTACCCCAATTATTATATAATATCATGGAATGATAACATTAATAATCATAATAACAACACCAATAATTACGACTATTCCAAATCTGAAACTCTGGAATAGCGAAAGGTTTTTGCTCTGAAGTATACTCATTCAATAGAATCTTACCATTACTATCATTGTTCTACCCTTGACTGAACTGGATAAAGAAATGCTTCTGTTCACTATGTGCTGGTGGATTCAAATCTGTAATGTAATAAAGCGGGAGGGGAAAGCAAGGAAGGAGAGAGACTTGATGATGTTGACACTCACTTGTACTTGTATGCATTGGGGTGGGAGCAAGCCCACTTAATATCCACTGTAAAATGCCCCAAGGTGTCTCTCTTTGTGCATGCTTTAATGTGCGTGTATGTGTGTGTATGAATATAGACACTCATGGGCGTTCATGGGAATTCTTTGGTGCCGTTAAGAATCGAAGCCACGTCCTTTCCACATCTGTAAGTCTGACACGTAGCCAAGAGGGTGAAATACCCCCAACAACAAATTACTATCCATCCGTAACATCAACAACAAAATTAGTGACAGTCCTACAGAGAGATAGGTTGTAACTAACATGTACAACAGGCAAGAAAACAGATGGTCAAGGAAAGTGGCAGGTGAGATAACAGGTTACTAAGGACAAGGCCTTAGTATACTACAGGGGTGGTTATAATATATTGGTGCCTACTATCAAATATTTACTCTTCAAGAACGTCTATGGTCATCAAATACCTCTTTGAAGGCAAAGCTGTGGGAACATTGTTGTGGTGGTAGAGACAGCCTTGCTTGCTTGCTGATGGCTAGTTTCCCGTCTCGGGTGGGTTTTTTTTTCCAGTGTTCTATTTTCATTAAATTCATATTGATTTTTTTCTCTCTCTCTTTCTGTCTATTGTCAGAGTTACCTCGATTATATATCAATTCCCAGCACAAGCCCCTTCCTCTTTACTTCTAGATCCGTCTGAAATACTATCATAGAGTATTTTCCTTGAATACCTTTGAATTCGGGAATAACAAGATATTTGTTCTGGAACGGAGGTTCTCGCTATTACCGAGTTCCAGTGTAACAACACAGTTCCCCCAATAAACAGAATTTGGGTGTTGTTTTGCCCCTTAAAAAAACACCCCCAAATTCCCAAACTATGTAAAAAAGGACTTGACTGGCTGAAATTTTGCTGGCAGATGTTTTCACTCATAACTTTCTTCCGATAACCACATTTAGACATTTCATTGACAACTGATGTCTGAACATATTTGCAACAGCCTTCCCACCTTTAAAGTAGAGCACATCAAAAACCTCCTAGCTGTCTTATCCTACAACATGAAACTTTGTGAAAGAGCATTCTCAGTGAGTGGTTTCAAGTTATGGAACAGTTTTTGGGCTCACATCAGAAAGTTGGAAAACATCAGTGACATCAAGAAATCCCTCAAAACTGTGAAAACAGAACTGTCTTAATCACTGAATTTTTTAATCAGCGACGCCTTCCTTTTTAATAAACTAAATTTATCTTTTTTCAAGTGCCCTCGAGCATAGAGGATTTTGATGTGAATTTGTCGCTTGTACACTTTGCAATTGTCTTTATACCATGGATAACTATAGGTATACAGTAATCCGTGCTTTATACATAACATTATATGTTTCTTTGTAACAGTGAAGTGCAACTGTTTGGGCCAAAGTATTTTCCGGTCTAACTAAAAAATGTTTTCCAAGGTAGTAAACACTGTAGCCTCTTTGTATGCTGTGCTGGTTTTGGTGGTTGATCAGGGTTAATTTTAAACTTTCTAAGAGTACCAGTAATTCAAACCAAATACATTTCATTCTCACTGTTCTTTTCTACATCTCAAGCTATCTGAGAACCGGTCATTTGAAGGCCTATTCAACTGGCAGTCTGCAGCTATTTTGGCAAAGGAATTTGCTGTATCAAGTTTTAAAAATTTCTTGCCAAATTTGGAAGAAGATGCAATTCCAGGTGGGTTTATTTTGTATGATGATTACCTTGTTATAAAGGTGTAATGCACAAAATGATAGGACATATGATGACTCACTGCAAGTTGCATCAATGTGTAGAGTTACGAAAAAAATTGTTCTTTTCTTTGTATAACTAACAACTATTTTTGCAACGGAAATGTCACCCATTTAAGAATTCAAAGTTATGAATCAAACCCAGATTCATTTCTTACAATACTTCTTTTGTCATCTGAAAAAAAAATATTTTCAAAATTTAATTTGACGAATGATAGATATTTGACTTTTTATTACAAATTCTTTGTTTTATTTTTGTCTTTTAGGTACAGTTTATGATATTGTTGAGAGTCCCAAAGGTATGTTTGGATCTCCAAATCTTCCAAGCAATCGCTACTATCCTCCCAGGGTTACAGGAATTGAATTTTTTATTCATCGGCTTTTATCTATGTTTCACCCTCGACCATTTACAATCATGAGGTTTCCACCTCAAGGAGTGAAAGGTTGTGTGAGAGCTGTCAACAATGATGTTATTGAGGTCATTATCAGGTAAGAATAAAATACCTTTTCTGCCTTGTTTTATCAATTTACTTCATTTTGTAGACTGAAGAACAATTGATTTAATTCTTGTATTACATTTTAGTTTAGTCATTGTAGGAAAAAGATTGTAAAAATCTTAATCTCGTATTGTTTATTTTCAAAAAGAAATAACTACATCAGCAACATTAAAAGGAAATTTTAGTTGACATGTCTCTTACTTCATATTTGTATTAAGAACTCACAAGTTTGTTATTGTTCACTCTCTACTCATCATGTAAGGAATGTTACTGTTGTTATCACTCTCTCATGAGCTGAAATGTATTCATGTTCGAAATCAAATTTTAGGGTTTCAAATAAAGAAACACAAGTCACAGATGTTAGAGAAGATCATTTTATATAGGGGAAAGTACCCAATAGGCTGAAAAAAAAAATCTATGTACCTGTTTTGTCATCCCTTATAGTAGCGATAAAAGGCTAACAAAAAATGAACATTGAAAAGGGTGATAAAAGCTTATTCTGATACTGATAGTACAGGACCCAAGTGTTGAACCTTGGATTTTTTTTTTTTTAAAGCTCTCTTTGAGTATCTTAGTGTTTAGTGGGCATGAACATACAAACTACAGTGTACAAAGCACAATCAGAGAGTGTGTGGGGTGGGGGGGTGGGGGGGGGGGTGTTTCTCAATCAAAATAATGCAAAGTACCAGATATAGAATGACTGTTACTCTTTTCAGTTATGTTCTCCTCTGATTTTTCTTTTGGACCTTAAATTAGTGAATCAAAAATATTGTAAAGACTATGAAGTGATTCTCTTTCTTTTTTCACATCCAGAATGCACATTGAGTTCCAGTTGAATGAACCCCCTGAGCTGCCATTTTGGTTTACACCAGCTCAACTAACTGGTTCACTTATCATGTCCAAGGATGGCTCCAATGTCAAACATTTTTACCTCCATGTGCCAAATGAAAGGCGGCTCAATGTTGGTACGTCTAAATTATAAATCCCTTTCGTTAATCCCCAATTGGCTATTTATTTTTTCAAATAAAAAAGTGATTGAGTCATATTTCCTTTTGAATAAAACATCTTCTTGAAAACATCTCTTTTCATGCTGTACCATGCACTTTTTTACCATGGTGCAAGTTTTGTTACTCTAATCTTTCTTTCTGTCAGACTTTTTAGTTTGCTCAATATTTTGCTGTAAACTGTATTTTTGATCAATATGTATATTTTTAACTTTCTCTGGACATTAGAATTCAGAGCCGTTTAAGGGGGAAAATTTAGACATATTAAGATTTTCAATATTTGAAAGGGCACAGTTTTATTTTAACCTTACAATCGACATTCAAATATATTCTAGTTGTGGTTTTAGTGATTGTTAAATAATCTTGAATGATTTCTCCTTTTTCCCTCCATTGCAGACATGGAATGGTTGACTGATGAGAACAGCCCGGAGAGCATGGAAGTGGACATTGGATACATGCCTCTGATGGAACTGACCAGTCAGCCACCTTTGACCAGCGAGGAGAATGGAGTGAGACAATTTGATTGGTTTATTTGGATTGAAAATAAATCAATCAAAATTTCCTTTATTTATCCCTTGGAAGAAATTTGTCTCTAGAGTCTGTCAGGAGACAGCGCTGCAGTGTGGTTTTCACGATGGTGCTTGCAAGAATCAAACCCAAGACCTCAGCAATTGAGTCTGAACGCCTTACCAACTGCACCACCAACCCACAAGCATTTACAACATGCAGTGGTTGTCTCTTTTAAATAATAACCCTATAAGAGGCAGAAATATTTATTTCTTATTTGAAATTTGGATTTTTTTAAAGCAAATGGATTAAGTGTGTGGGAAATGCCTTCATGAAGTGCCTTCATGCGTTTTTTCTCAGTTTGTGTGATAATGATTGCATATGGACTCTCTTAATTTTCTAATCCATCTAAATGTACAATGAAATTATTCCTCAAGCAGTTTGTGTACAGAGCAGTTTAGTCTGAAGGCAAAAATTTGCTTTGCGGATGGTTGGCAGGTGTCCCTTGTGGGCACTTCTACTTCTGTTTCTTATCTTTTACACTGAAGCTATCGTCTTACTTTTTCTTCTTTTCTTTGATGTACTGTTTTTGTTGTCTTGTTTGCGACTCAGTGGTCATCCCTTATTTCATGCCTTTTGGTACATAACTGCAGAGTCACAGGTTAAACATGCTATTTACTTTTGTACACAAAGGTGGTTTAAAGATCCTGAGTCTTTCTGAACCATTATGTTGTTATGAATGATGGCTATTGTTTATTCTTGTTGGAGAAATGATATTTTTTGTCATTGTAAATCATCTCGCGATAGTGTTGGTATGTGTTTTGAGAGATGGTATTTATTTTTATATAAATCATCCCTCTGCTTTTTGTGGTTTGATCTGTTCCATCTTTGTACTAATTCTATCAGCTTACTTTCCCCTGGGCTCTTCTATGACTTTTGTGTGATGTGGGGCCCTAAAAGCTCCAATAAACAATGAACAAACAAACAAATTGGTTTTCTTATTTTCCGTTCATTCTTTTTTTTTTTCACTTACAGGAGTCAGAACCAGACATTCAGTGGGATGTCGAAATTTCCAAAGAAGAAGCTGATCAGCTGATAGAGCAGTCATATTTCCCCTTCAAGAGTGTGAGTATTTACACCACTCATTGACATTTATTTCTTCTTGCAAAGCTTGATATTGTAGCTGAACTATGAAGATTATAAAAAATCTCTGATTCCCTGTAAATGTATATAATTTACTCAAAATATCACAGTCATATTAGCTGTTGAAGGAAGCACTATCTTAAAAATATCGGGTTCTTTTCCTCAATGGAGAAAAAGAAATATTTTCAACCTTTGAAGGTTAGCTTTTCACAATCTATAAAAAGCTTGATCACAATATTGGTTAAAGATTTTAAAATTACAATGAAATCGGTTTCTGTAATGGCTAACTTGTTATGATGACATGATTTTGATTTTACTACAGATCAAATACTATAATTTGACAAAGGCGTTCCAAGTGGCGGAACAAGAATCCAAGTTGGTTCACTCCATTTTTCTGTGGGGTGCGCTGGATGATCAGAGCTGCTGAGGATCAGCCCGGACCTTGAGGGAGGGAGCTCTTCAGGGTTCGGGGGTCCAAAGTCTGCTGGGCAAGCACTTCGTCAGCTCATGGTCTCTCATGGTTGACTTGAAGGTAGGCACACTTAGTAAAGAGTGGATGAAAAGTTGTTTTTATTCTTAATAATTGCCAAATTCAATCAGGACGAATCAGTTTTTTTTATAGCACTGCAGTCAACACGCAGTAGGTCAGAAATGTTCAATGACATTTACAAATAGGTCATATTAGTACTTATTTAGACTGTGGTTCAAGGTTGCATCCTGAATTTTAAGATCTTATCTCTGGTGGGATTGCTGCTTCATTTATATCAGCTTTAAACGTTCATGATGCACTCACAGTAATAAAAATCTTTCAATCTACTCGAAATTCAAAATTGAGTTGTCATATGGTTTTAAAACTAAATCCATAAGAAATCTTTTAATTCATGAGCATTTCATGGTGAACAATTCTCTTATTATGTTTGGAGTATGTTATTTGATTATTTAATCTTTTGCAGGCACTGGCAGAGGATAAATCTTCATTTTCTGAGTTAGCTCAGAAATTTGTAGACCTGTATGAGTTTCCTGTCCTGATGGTTGTATGTCTGAGTGATGGTACCATCATTCACCAAATCAACGCCAATGACTTACTAGACATGGGTATGGATCAAAGGTGAGATGAGAAGGGACTTACATGAGTTTCAAACTTTCAGACTTTTCTGTCACAGCGCATTTACACGTCTGATCATTAATTATATTTCCAGGCTCTCCTTTTTTTGTATCTTTTCTCCTTAAAAAGTGTACAAGTCCAAGATGCAAAAATTGTATAGTCAATTTGCAGAATGGAAGCTTTATGCTCCTATTGTTACTTTGTTGTCATCACTATGATATGAGGTCGGTACATTCTGTGATTCATGACATCCTCAGAAATCTACTCATCTGCAATCAGCTTTTTTCTATTTTAAGGGTAGCTTGAGTTTATATCTACCATGTTAGAGGGAAACACTCTTACAAAAATTTTTCTTTTGAAAATTGTTATACATTTGTTATATGTAGCTTGTGGTACTTCAATAAGTGTGCAATCCAAATTTGTTCAATAAATGCCTGTTTTACTGTTGCCCTCAGAGTAAGTAAAGAAATATTAGATATCTTTTGCTTTTCATTCTGAATTTGTGTGATAATTTTAAAAGTGGCTCTTGGTTGAGTAATCATTAGTTTCGTAGAATGATGACAGCCATGTACTTTAAAATTTGACTTAGCTGTCAATATTTTCCTGTGTTTCAAATTATATTGGGCTTCTTTTCATTTTCAGTTTGTCAGACCCTGTCACTTACAGCTACGAGCAGTTTTTGCAAGAAGGACTCCGCAAAGCAGAAATTGCCATCCGCGGAAACAATCTTCTCTAAAAATAGATTTCTTTTCGTCATAGAATCTCATTTCTGCATTTGTAATTGTTATAATTCATCTCAATCATATTTTTATATTTACAAATAAACTTTTTTCAGACTTTGCATATTTTAGCATTATTACTCATGATTTCATTTCCTTCAATAAGAACTTGTTGAAAAATTTGCATTCAAGCATTTTTGTCTAAAGCAGTAATTTTTAAGGACATCTTTTTTTCTGTTTATATGCATAACAGAAGATTATGGTTCAACTCATATTTTCAAGCAAAGTCATCTGTGACATATCTGTTCATTGAATAATGCAGTCATATAGAATCAAAAATTGAATGAAAGAATGATTCAATGTTATTAGCAACATTGCAAATACACCATTACCATCTGCTTCATAAATCATGATCTTCATCTTTATCATCATTAATCTCATCATTTTTTACTTGGCTTTCACCTGTATCAGTGCAGTCTTCATTATGCTTTCTTTTGTGTACTATCATTTATAATGAAGCCCCATATAAATGATGTTGTTATTTTTTAATAATGTATTTCCATTGACATGACTGAAGGGTTTTACTTTTTTCTATGTTGTAATAGGATATAAAAAAGAAAGACCAAGGAAATTAACATTACCATTATTGTGGTGTGTGACCATATTATGACTGGTTTTGCTCCAAAGAACAATCTTTATTTTGGACCTTATTTTTTGGGCTATTTTATTCTGACTTTTCAAAGTGGATAAAAACATATGGTTTTTGCTTTTATTTTTGTCTGGGCTGCTGCAGATTTTTAGTGAGATCATGTGATGTAACACCATTCATGACAAAAATTATCTTCTCCTTTCTGATTTCACATTCTCCAGAACATGCTTTGAATACTGAGTCCTCATGCATTTTTTTTATGGTACTCGTATTGCTTCATTTTTTTCATTGGCATCATATTGATAAGATGCTTGAGAACCACAACTGATTTTTATGTTTTGGATGGTAGATTTATTATAGAGTTTTCTAGTTGTTGAAAAAAAACCATGCAAGTATGTCCACCATGAGTCTCAATTTTCTGCTATATAATAGCAGATTTCCACCACCGTCACATCCTCCCACTATTCTCCATCACTGAAGGTTTTCCTCTACTATCAGTACACAGCCTGGCATTATACATCATAGAGATTATAAATTGTGGTTAAGTTAAAATTAAAAAGACTATGGATGTTTATCATGCCAAGATTCCTCCCTTTTCAACATTTGAATTTGAGACCCATGGGCCACATGAGTGTACCCTGTGGGGATCTGGGGAATTTTATAGGTCCACTGTGCGACGGCAGGAGGTGAAAGCCCTCCAACATCAGCGGGTGGTTGGTGGGAGTCCCTGGTAGGCTCTTCTACTTCTGTTTCTTTTCTTTTACACTGAAGCTGTCGTCTTACTTTTTCCTCTTTTCTGTGATGTCCTGT
>JBCIKM010000001.1:537630-552343 GCA_039654465.1 Melibe viridis
CTCTCTCTCTCTCTCTCTCTCTCTCTCTCTCTCTCTCTCTCTCTCTCTCTCTCTCTCTCTCTCTCTCTCTTTCTCCTGTCTTTTCCTTCCACCATTGCTATCCACTGAGATCAACCAATAATGGATTTAAAAGTGTATATGGACAACATGTTGAATATCTAAATATTCAGTTAAAACTTATTGGTCACCAAGCCAAAATTTGACTCTATGACCTGATAATGATTGTCCTTCATTCTCTAGTTTTGAATTTTCATTAGATTGTAAGAAATCTACAGTAGTATCCACTGCTAACGTTCAGAATGAAGAAAGACTGAGATTAAAAGTAATGAAAACCATACTGCAGTGGAGTCTTTTATAAGAGTAATAGTATTTGGTCAATAGTTGCGAATAACTCTGTATTTTCTACACACTTATTTTTCAGATTGATTGAGTTTCTTCTGTTACAATAAAGGGACAGAGTTCTGTTTTCCTTTTTTTTCTCTTATCTTTGATTTGTCATAAATCAATCAGGGATAGTTTTTAGATATCCTGGGTTTTACTCAGAATGGAAAATTTGAGTTGATTTTTGTTTTCTGGATTTATTTTTTCCACAAATTCTAGAAAATATTTTCGTTCTTTTCTTTCCATTGTTTCAGTCAAGCATTGAAATTGATGAGGTATTTTCAGGTTTTCAATTCTTTTTGAATAGCTGTTGCTTCAAGAGAGCCATTCCTGGTGTAATAGAGGCCTTGGGTTGCATTTTCCCTATTGTACCTACTTGGACATTATCATTTTCATCATTTCATTGTCTTTACTGCTATCTCCAAACATGGCTCAATATATGGCATAGGCCTGTTTCATTTTTGTAAATACTTCCTATCATTTATTTACCACATAAACTTTTTCCAAACACCTCTTCACTTACAGACTGCGAAGCTTCGTAAAATATATAATTCTCTGGATTTACATTCTGTTTTGCCTGAAAGAAATTGGGCATTTCAACTGCTTTTTCTTAAATTGAGGTAAATTTGGATATGAAACAGGGTTACCTCGAAATTAAATTTCTGTTTAAAAATATATTGTTTAGTTTAGTTTATTTTCAGGTTCTTTCCTTAATCATTATGAGGGTCCCCTGGCCTTGTTATTTTATTGATAGATTCTGCTTGCATTTTGCCATTTTTACCATTTCTTTTCAGTCTTTTATTTGTCTTGGGGTTTTGTTTATAAGGCACTCTAGTGATTAAGCTTTCGCAACACACAAGCATCTTGCCAAAGAATTATTTTTTTATGACTTCTTTCAACTTTTTTAGGCTTAACTTCTTTGAACAAAGCAAAAATACTCCTTGCCATGTTCTCAATGACTTTTCGATGTTTAGAGCTAGCAAGTGTTTCAAATTGCTCAATATATTTAGCCATCAATGCCAAGACAGCTTTGGTTTCCATTGTTGAATGCCAGTCAATGATCATTTTTATTTTATTATTATTTGAAATTCACAGATGTCATGGATGCTTTGATTTGCTTTTTGTCTCTCTTTTGATTTTAGAATGGAAAGTCTTTTAAGCTTAAAAAGGCATGCCAGATACAACTTGATTTTGACATCATTGCATCTCAAATGTTATCTTTTTTTTTTTAAGGAATGCAGCTATTTTTGACAGTTTCAGCATGATCAGTTCTCTTCAACTGCATATCATAATCATACTTGTAATCAACAACTCTTCTATGCCCATTTCAGCACTGATATCTCTCTCATATCTTACCCTTCTTTTGTGTTTTATGAAAATTGTTAGATCTAATTTCTTCATTGAAAAGTTGAATGTAATTGAAGCCAAAAGACATTTTTATTTATTTTGAATATGTTAGCCTATCTTTCTTTTATGTGAAGAAAACCATCACAAATTTCTCCAGTAACTCCAAATAAAAAATTAAGAAGTTTCAAAAACTTTATCTCTTCTTAAATCTTAACATGGATTTTTTTTTTTTTTAATAGATAAGGTGTACATTTTCCCCAAACACTTTCATAAAAACATGAAGGCTTTTAAATGTTGAACATGTTGTACTGCTGCTAACATGGAAGAATAAAAAATGCAAATGTTGTTGATTAGCAACCTTCTCAAAGTACTGTCATATTCTTGCAATGGACAATAAGTGCAAAAATTTCTTAAATTGGACATTTCCAGAACATACTTTTTTATCAAGTACACACACAAAAAAAGAAAAAAATCAAAGCATCCTTTTGTTTGAAAATTTTAAAATTAAGGAATTGATGAAAATGATTTTCTTTTAAAAGGTGAAAAGAGTATATTTTCTATACACGGAAACTTGGCAACTTTTTTAATTCGTCATGCCAACTTTTTTTCAGCCATTTCTCACTCAGTGATGTATCTTTCATCAAGAAAATATTGACGAATTAATCCAAAACGAGAAGTTTTTGTCCTTGTTAAGTAACGGTAATGATAAAAGAAAAATCGTTTTCTGTCATGCTTGATATGCTTTCCCCCCAATCCTGTCAGTATTTTAGTTTAATCTGAGATAGCTTTCCATCACGTTTTGCATTAGAAGCCTTCATGTAATCATTTCTCTTGCTTTTCTGAGGACCAGTCCCGTCAAAACCGCATGTGCTGCAGCCTGAAACTTCTGCCCAAAAACACAAAAATGTCCCTACTTCATGTTATTTTCGTCCTGGTGCATACAAAAGATAAAAAAGCTTTATGAAATATCTTTTGCCATGTCTTGGAGAAAAATACGTTATTTAAATACAAATTACCATCTCTTATGAATTGTTCTAAACGCACCAAACAACAACAGAAATATCTCTTTTAAAAAACAAAATGATACATGTGTTTGCAGTAACCACCAAGATTTAGATATATAGTAAGAAAACTTTATTCTCACATCTATTTTGAAATTATTTGTCATTAAAATGGTTTCTTGTTTAGTGCTATAGCCCTCACAGATGGTTACATTTCATTAATCCCTAATTTGAGATGGATCAATAATATCTTGTATCTCTGAAGACTAGTTTTTATGTGAATAAGTAGAATACAAAGATCTCTTTACTTTTGTATATTTGCTTTGTTATATATTTTCTCAGGCTTTGGATGAGCTGGCCACAGCGATGGAACTGAAAAAAGAGGTTGTGGAACAGAAGGTTGCAGAGAACAGATCTGATGAGCTGTCAGCAATGTTCAACATGATCATGGATAGAAAACGACAGCAGAAAGGTTTGCATTATTATATCATATCAAATCATGGGCTTTGATGTTTTAATAAATGAGGTTGAGATCATGCCTCAAATGTATTTTAACAATGAGATTTTCAAATCTGAATTCAAAATATAAACTGCTAATTCAGCAAGATTCTTATCATAGATTTTCATAGATATGGGAGTCCTCTTTATGAGGGAGCTTGTCATTGGTATGTTTTGAAGCTATTCAAGTAATCAATTCAAATACACTCTTTAAAGACAGTCTTTTCTTGTGTAGATTGAAGTCCATGCTTTTGGTTGTTTGTGATAACTTTAACTTAAAAAGATATTTCTGGAAAATGTATACAATGCAGTAGATTGTCTGTTGAAGCAATTCTGCAGATCATGGTTACAGTTTGTATTCCTCGCAATCCTTTAAAACTATGAGGTAATTTCCAACTCATGGTGCAAGTCTGAAAAGTAAACCATGTTTGAGTGACTTTTCTGTTTTGTAGACAGCTACAAAAAGATTAAAGGAGGGACTGATTTTTAAACAAATAATATTGTTTGCTAGAATGTATTGAGGAATAGCATGACACAAGGAAAATGTTGTGTATTTAATTCATAGATATGGAATGATTTGGTTTTTTTAATAATGTTTTCTATAATTTTTTTTCCCCAATACGATATGTATGGGATAATAACTGTATTGAGTATGAATATGTTTGCTTTTATATTTTGCCACAATTATTTTTCTTTCTCATTTAGTACTTACCACAGGGCATTTAAAGACTAAGATCTACCACACCCTTAACTTCCTATGCTTATGCTTATGCTCATAATGCAAATGAAGGATATACTCTCAAAATTATTGCCATTCTTCCTTTTTATTTTGATTTAAGCTTTCAATGCCTAATTGATTCACTCAAGTTATATTCTTTCATAAGGGTGTCTACCATTTCATGTATATTCTCATTATTTACCTTTATTTTTCAGGAATCTTTGACACTGATCACACTTTGAAAAGTGAGAAAAAAGAATCAAAAGGAAGGCGGTCCAAGTCAGCACATACCAAAACAGATAAGCATAACAGTAAAGGTTCATAAATACATTTCCTTTGTCATTTGGATTGCAAGTAAAACAGGCATAGGTTATCATTTAGGATAATGATCTTCTTGGGGGTTATCACTTATGTCTTTATCCTTTCTTAAGCTATCACTTGTTTATAATAGATTTCATTAAATATTTGCTTACTGCTCAACATTTTAAAGTTCTTTTTTACTTTGAAAAAAAAATAAATTAGCCTTTACATTTCATTATGATTGGTTCTTGGTTCCTCTTCCTTAGGAATTGCCAATAGACTCCTTTCTACTACCTCACCTCTAACCTCACTATCAACATCAATTGCAGCTTTATTTGATAGGTCTGGCTACCTATTAAAATAGAACTTATTTGATTTCCTTAGCAGATGAAAATCGATTGTGCTCCCCTTATGAACTGTGGGTTCATACAAAGGTGAAGTCACCAAAGTTTTTAAACGCCAATAAATATTATGATGAATAGATACATTGTGAGAGAGAGAAAACAGCTTTTCTCCAAAGAAGAAACCAAGTATTTTTAACTCTTAGGTTATCAATCATTTCCTGATTACGTCTAAGATAATGAACAAAGATCTTCTTACTAGAGTAGCAGAGAAAGAAGGGATACTATTGAAGATAACTGAAAAACTTCTGTTTTAATAATTTTGTTTTTGTATCTGTTGTATACTCAGTCAACTTGATTGCTTGAAATTAGAATCATACTTTGAAGTAAGCTATATCACCAACATTCCGTAACAGTTGATTGCTTGGACAGAAGAGGATTATATCAGAGCTCCTAAATCTTCAGAATAAATTTGATGTTGCAGTTTGTCAAAATTAGTTCTTTTGCAATCTTCCTCAGGGCCCCCTCCAGCTCTTGTGCTTCCTCCAGATGATGGTGCAACTGTTGAATCTGCTCCACACAGTGGAAATGACCAAGACCATGAAACGAAATTTAGTTCCTTTGATTTCTTAGCCCTATGCAGTACACCAACTTGGCTCGGTCCTGAAAGGAGAAAGTCAAGAAGACGTTCTCGTTCACCCATGCCTTCACCTCATATACAACAGCATGGTGTTCATGGAGTAAGTTTTGTTGTCCGAATTGAAAAAGCTTACTATAATTCTTGCAACAGAACTTTCTGATTGTTTGGCTTATACTATTTTGAACATTTTTGTTTACATATATGAGATAAAAGAACTATAATCAAGGTTATACAGATTGTTTCCAAAGCGAAAAAATGAGTCTTTGATCTAAATGCATAGTAAAATATTTTAAATTATTTTCAACCCTTTTATTTTCCTCCTCAGGCGGGTATGTGATGCTCTTTTTCCCCCTGTCACTACTGATCCTTTTATGTTAGTAAATTAATTCATTCCTTTACAGCTCAAGGTGGCATTCATAAATTTCAAAAATCTTTACTTGGAGGCTCAGTGTTGAATCTTTCAAAAAGCAATTACAATTTCCCGTGAAGACAATTCTTTTAGTGATAACATTCTGGAAGAGAATCTAGGTAATTATTTGTACAAATAATGTGAGAAAGCTCTTAGTTTTCATAACAATGATTTTTGTTTTTCAATCCCAGTTATCTGTGAGAAGCCAAATGAAAAGGGTACGGTATAACCTGTCTACTTCAAATAATATAGCATTTCCATTGCGTACATTATTCCTACTCTTTTATTGTGCCTTGCCGCATACTTTATGATCTCATTCTAATGTGTGAACTTTTAACAAATTTTCTTGTCCTTTGCTTTTCAAATCTAACATAATATTCAATTCGTGCTCTGCATTACAGTTTTAGAGCAATGCTGGTTAAATTATTTTTTTTCCTTTTTTCATTTTCTTTTGAAATGCATCGTGCTGTACCAATTCTTGTTTTTTATCTTTTTCCTTTCTAAGGATTGATATTTTGTTTTCCTTGTATTCAAGATAGACATCTAATTCCTTTGCTATTTAAAAATAACAAACAAAAAAAACATTAAGCCACATGTATGTTTTTGGCAAGAATCCAAGAGTTACAAGCATGATTTGAAGTTTTTCTTCAAAAGTCACTGAAAGGAAGCTAAAAGATTGAAAATCAATTCTTCACTCTTGCTGTTGACAGAGTTTTGTGTGCGGATAGTTTTTATTAAAGGAATAAGTGACATTGGATTGCTTTATCAAAGCACAAACAAGACGATGAAGGATTCTTATGGATTTAATGCATGATATTTGCCTTTTTTTTCAATGGAAGACAAAACATATTTAAAATTTTCAAGCAGTTTCCTTTACTCCTGGTGGGATTCTGCACATAAAGTATATGCAAGATATTTTCAATCTGTAATTGAATGTTGTATCATTTCCATATGAAACCGAAAGTTAACCACTGACACCAAGAGTGTGCAAAAGATGAAACCATCTTCCCAACACTTTTTTCTCATGAGTTCTGTGGAAAGATACATGGTCTATATATCCTGCATTGAAACTTCTGTTTTTACCTCTGTTATTGCTAGTGCTAGAACAGCAATAAATATACGGTCAATTCAAGCCTTTCATCGCAACTTGAAGAATCCATGCCATAAATTGACAGAGCAGTCTATAGCAAAAACACCAGACAGACTTTTCATTTCTTCCCTGAGAGTAAAATTATATTTTATAATTCTTGCTTGTAAAACTGAATAATTATAAGCTAAAGAGGTAATGTGTACACAGAATAGACATCGCAAATGAGTATTGTCAGGGATTTCTATCTACCTTTTAATCATATTGCCAATACCATAGTTCATTTTATTTCAATCACTCTTCCCTCATTTATTAATATTGCATCAGAGTACACCTGAAAAATTTGATAGAAAGTTAAGAAACAGGTCGGCTTTAAAAAGATAAAATACGGCACATATTCTTGATATTTTAGTATGCTGTGCACAAAATGTGAAAATGCGTACATGACTGATGGCAGCAATAAATTGAAAATTTGAAATATGGAATTTTGATTCATCCCATAAAAACCTGCTTTTTTACTGAAGGTTTTTCTCTTATTGCCAGTGACTATATTGTGTCCAGATTCAATCTCAATATCGGTAATATCATTTAGCAAAATTTGGTCTCAATTTTTATCATACATACTTTTTCCAATTCAATGTTGTGTATGTGACATGAGCAAAAATTCAGGAAAGAATCAAATCACTTTTTGCATAAACATTTAGTATACTTAGATGTTTCAGAAATGATAAGTGTGGCCATGTAGGCTATTAAAAACAAATTATTTCTGATTTACTTTAGAGGATAGTTTGATCAAGACCCTCTGAAAGAGAATGATTTTCTTTATGGAAAACAGCACAAACTAGTGTAAAACTGTGAGGCATATGAAGCCAGCAAATAGAGGGTAAATTTAACAAAGGATATGTTACAGTGGATGTCCTTTAAAGATAACTACAGTACATTATACAGGCTAATTGTGAATAAAGAGAGTTAAGTAAAAATGATGAGCATAATGTTCAGCACTAGAGCAAAAAGGTGATATTTAATGTAAGTTAAAAACCATGGTAAATTTGTTAACTAAAAAAAACCTTTTTTACATACACAAACCTGAATTAAAAATAACATTGTCTTTTACTAACAGCAGCAACAATATTTATTAACAAAAATATCAGTAGTAGTAATAATAATAATAATAATAATAATAATAATAATAATAATAATAATAATAATAATAATAATAATAATAATAAAGCATTACCATTATCATTAACATCATCAATGTCATCATCATTCTATTAAGGTGTAAAGGGACTAATACATTTGCTAACAAGATCTTTTAACTATGGAACAAAAAATGTAATCTTATTTTTAAAGTACGTTATAAGTACATTTAAATTTGGAGCCATTTTCAAATAATTCAGATTTTTTCTGTACTTATCAAATAGATTATATTTTGATTTAGATTATAATTTGATTCCAACCTAACAAAGACAAGTATAAGGAACTGATGAGCCACTAATTTTACCCTTGCTCATGATACTATAGTTTCATGCACACTTGTTGGTCTTCCAATAGCTTAGTGGGCATAATGGTAGCTTTTTAAGCAAAATGTCAAAATACATCTCTCTGCAAAATGTGAGCACTAACAAAAACAATTGAATCCATTAGCATAAACCATTAATCTCACTTGTTGTATTTTCATTCATTGATCATTCAAAGTTGTTTGGGTTTCGGTGCTTTTTTTAAATTATTATTGGTAAATTTAGACAGTCAGTTCTGCTTAAGGTGTATCTCTATGATTTTTTACTCCAAAAAGGCTTAGTAAAAAAGTGATGAGTTCTCTTTCAAAGAGCTTCGACCTGTTGAAATGATTTCTGACACTGAGAATGGAAAGCCAAAAAATATTCGCTGGACAACATGATTTTCTATTGCCTTGGTTAAGCATTAAGGCTTGAACATGGTTTTGGCATAGTCACTGGCAAGGATGTAAAACCTTTAGAAATGGCTCACAAAGGACAGCTTCAAGCACCTGCTATCACATTTGTTTTGTTTTTTTTATATTAACAGCATTTTTTTTTTTTTTACAGTTTTTGTGCTTTAATAGCTTAATTTATTTTTTCCCCTTTGATTAACATACTTGATTTTTTTTTTTTTTTTTTTTTTTTTTTGTTATTTCAAACTCATTTAAGCTTTTTAATCAAACAGGATTGTCCAAATTTGCAAATTTCAAGCATGCTTAAAGAATGAATCAACATTATTCTTTATTTTTTAGTTTTGCTTTTAATTACTACCTTTGTTTACATTTTGATTCTTTGCACTTTGGATCAACACAGCAATAATCCTTTTGTTTTAAATCTTGCCCTTACGGAAACTCTGAGGGAAAAATGCTGAAAATAGAACTGTTTCTCATATTAATAAAATATTATGGTCAATAAACTTTAGCATGTGCACAAAAATGAAAAAAAAAAGGCAAATTGTTGGTATTAGCAACTGAGTTGGTACAACTATAAAATAATGCATGTTTTTTGGATTGAGTGTGGCTTTTTTCTTGCTTTTGCTATCTTTGTAATTAATGGAACAACTAAGCATATTTTTTTTTTTTCTTTTTTTTTTTTTTTCTTTCTTTTTTTTTTTCTTTTCTTTTCTTTTTGTAAGCTCTTTTTTTCAATTTGCTATTAGATATTTGTGGAGATTAAATATAACTCATTTCATTTGCTTTTCAAATATCAATGTATGTACTGCTTTGCCTGAATTCATACTTTTATTTTTTCATCCCTTTTTTTAGGGATGGAAAATGAGTCTGCTTTAGAATAATTGTCTAATAGAGTATTATTTTCATGTCAGAATATTGCCAATGGAATATGCTTTTTTATGTTTTCTTAGTTATAAATACAACTGATAATGGCATGCTCCCATTTCCTCTGCATGTATCTTATTTGAAAGCACATTTTTTTCTTTATGAAAGTCATTTACAGCAAACACTGCTGCTTATACAATTTCTTTGAAGCAATTTGCATACTGCTGCTTAGTTTTTAAAGTCACAAGAGCATAGGTCTAAATGATGCTTATAATTTTTATTTCAACTTTGCAATAATGTCTTTTTTAAATATTATCAATAATTGAATTTTCAATTTTGTAGCACAGATATTTTGTTCTCAAGTTTCCATTCTTAAAATCACTTAGGCCTTGAAAGCACTTCACCTATTTCTATTTCTTTTTTTTTTTTCAATATCACTTGTAGGATAAATCTCACATTTTAGTATTTCACCATGAAGCTGCCAATGGGATGAAACAAATGAAAATATGTTGATATGATATTTTCGTTGCGAGCTGTAAAAGACTATAAAACCATTCACTTTTTAACAAAGGAATGGCTTTAATTTTTCACAGTGAAACAGAATTCATGTTAAATCTTGATATACACTTCTTAATTTGTATTTTGAATCACAAAAACATAGTTGTTTGAACCTTATCAACAGATCTCTTGTGAAGAAAAGGGCATAAAAAAGGTAGACAAGCCATAATATTTTTCAGACAGTAATTGTTTTTAAGAAACTAAGGAAAATAGAAAATAACAACGCCCATTTCAGAAAATTATCATTCTATATTACTCCTCTGAGTTGCAATTATTTCTCCTTTCGTTTTTGCGTGAAAAAGTTTTTGATTCCTCTTCCTTTACACGCTAATTATGACTTACTTTCATTCCTGATCTATCTTGCTGATTCACTTCTTATTTTTTTCACTGTCTTACAATACTATTTTTGTTAAGGGCAATATTGATATAAAACAATTAAGATGGATAATAATACTAAATTATCTTTGACAAGCCTCACAGTTAGAAGACAAGAACGATTTCACATGGACATAGAATGTATACCTTTTTTTAAAAAAAAGACTTAATATCTATAAGGATTTGGGTTCGGTATAGATAATTTTAAATGCTAGGTTTCTAATATTTTTTCTACCTGTCATGACCTCCCATTAAAAACAGTCCTGGCTTTTAAGAAATATGATCCTCTTTGGTAACAAATTAGTGTTGCAAATTTGTCATCATTTATCATTATTCAAACAGAAGTGTTTTCTTCTTTAAAGTATTCATCTTTGACTTGTTGCCATTCAAACTGACAAAATAGCCATCACACAATGTCAGTATTACAATTTCTTTATAATGAGACCAAAATTCAGTACTGTTTTCTTTAAACCCAGTGAGTAAATGTCTAAATAGAGGAAATATGACCCTTTTTGCTTTTGGGTATTTTTTCAGGATTACCTTGAACGCCAAGCCATTGAGATGGAGCGAGAGATGCTGCGAGAAGAACGAGCTTCTCAGGCTGCTTTGCATGCTGCCACCCATGAAAGCAAAAGTGATCTAAACCAACCACAGTCTCCACAAGAGGGAGCTACTTCTTCAAATGGAACCAGCAGTGAAACACCTTCAGCCAGCCAGCTTGCCTTCAGAAGAAATTCGTCATTTAGATTTTCAAGAAGAAGGGCTAGATCATGTGGACCTTCTCACAAACGTAAAAGTTCTTTCCAACGCACAGGTTCCGTAGATGTACCTCCTGACCAGGAAGGAGGAGAGCCTCAGAAATCTTTGTCGTCTAGTTTAGCTGTGACTAAAGAGGGAAACAGTGCACCATTAATTCCTGCTGAGGAAGGAGGATTTCAAACTTCTTTCAAGCAATTCTTACGACGAAAGGCCTCTCTGGGATCCAATTCTCGTCTGCGAAGAAACTCTTCTCATGATATCCCCAAACCCAGTCCTCCATCTCCAAGTCACAGTGATAGTGACAAAAAAGAAAAGGGTCCCTCTTTATCAATTCCACCTGAGAAAAGAAACTTACTTGAGGTGCCCAATCTAAATGTGATGAGTAAAAACTTTCTAAGTGTTCCCAATCCTGATGTGGACAACGTGGATTCATTACCACTTCCTGAAAGTCCACATTTATTGGAACAATCTTCAAACAGTTCCAATCTTTCTTCTCCAAAATCAAACAGCATTCCTCGTCCAGGAAATCTTATGCTCAAAGAATGTTATCCAGGGTCTAAAGATAAGGAAGAGCGGCTTGTCTCAGCAAACTCGCAAAAATCTTCCTCATTATCTAAGTCAGCGACAAGCAGCTTAAAATCTGCAAGTCCTCAGCCATCATTTTTGTCTATCAAGCCAGTTGCAGCTAACACGAATGGCCCACTGACCAATGTTGAGGTGCACTATGAAGACACTTCAAATCCATCTTCAAGTATTGACCTTATCAGTAAAGATCAAACAAATTCGACATCAGCCTCAAGTAGGCTACAAGTACCCAACTCAGAAACAGATGTTTCTTCCCAGAGTCAGAGCTCCAGCCCCTTCCAAACAAATGATTCTGTTGTCTCTCAGGACCTTAATATCAATTCTGCAGGCAAAGGTAGTAGAAGCACTCATTCAAATCATACATCCCAAACCATTCCTTCAAATCCACAATCTCTTTCATCGTTAGTTCCCTCTTTGACCTCACTTTTACCACCCAAAAACCATATTATGCCTAATTGTGTGATACCTACAACGTGGACTGTGAATAATGTAAGCATACAAGAAGGGGCTGTGGCTATGCAAGTAGGAGATGATATGTCAAAATGTTTGACCACTGCAAGTGAAAATCGTGTTCTTTTGGGAGCTGAGTGTTCACCATTGTCTTCTGATACTGCCTGTAAAGACCCTGTGCCTGAGCCTTCCAACCACCAGGAAAGCTACATGACAACATCAACTGAATTTGTGGAGGAGGGTGATGACAGGGTTGACAGCATGACAGAACTTATATCAGACTCTTTCAGACATGAAATCCTCACCAAAACCGGCCTTAATAGCAAAACAAATAGCAACAGTAGTCATGTTTGTCGAGGAGCTACTCCTAAAGTGAGTCGTGAAAATCTGCTTCCAAGTCCTGATGAGGATGTCTGGCATAATAAGCCTTCTTCTTTCAAAGGGAGTGGGAGCATGGCTAGTGTTTCCAAAAGCTCAAAGTCAGGTTCTGGGAGGAGATCATCAGGAGGAAAAATAAAATCTCCTTCCACTCCAAACTGGATTGTCATGAAAAGTCCTCTTGCTCGTATAGAAAGTTTTCACAGTGATGACTTTGAGTGCCTCGCTGAAAGTGAACATCTGGATGGTGCCTCTTCTCCTACTAACTCCTCAATGTCAGCAACTACACCAACAGTGCCCTGCTTTGCTTACAAACTTCACATGATGAAGAAAAAACAAAGCAAGTTGAAAAACAGTTCCAGCAAAAACAGTAACAACAACAATAATAATGAAAGCAACTCTAAGCTGGCTCATGAGGATTACACCAACAAACAAAGCCACAATAAAATGGAGAAGAAACAAATTGCTCCAGGAGATTCCCCTGGTCACAGGTAATTTTTTTTTTTTAAATGATTTTTGTTTTGTTTTTTTAATGACTGATAAAATCACAATCAAACATCTTTGTCAAAGTCAAGTTTTGATAGTGTTGAGCATAGATTCTACAAATTGTTATAACTGCACATTCTAGAAGGATGGAAGAGGCTACACAATATTATGTATGGTCAATACTAGAGCTGTGTATGTTATTGAACCGTGTCAAAATCACACAAACCATCTGAGACCCATGATGTTTTGGCATTCAAAAGTCAGCAACAAAGCCAGTGATGAGTTTTAAAATATCAAAGCACGAATGTGTTATCGAAAGATAATTTGGATTTCCACTTGTATACAAATAATGGATCAAAGCCTAGATTAGATTATTCATCTGATTTAAACTAGATATCAACAGGAATTACCCATGTTGTGCAAATGAGCAATATATGGTAAATCCCTCTCACCAGAGGATTATTAAGTGCCAAAGCATGGTTGAGGCATGGGTTTTGTGTGTCACTTGCACGATACCTTACCCAATTGGCCACTCTATCAACATTTGATTATTGTGGCACAATCCAGAAAACTCAGAAATATTGAAATAATATGTAAGTATTTCCAACACATTCTGAACAGATGTCATATTTAAACATTCATTTTGAAACAGTTGATGAAACTAATTAATTGTCTCTTGAATAAAATTCTGCGATTTAGACAGCTGGTTTGTGCTTAACACTACCAAAATCATTCCCGTTGAATGAATGTTATTCCAAGTTAATTACCAAACTCAACTATTGATCTTTGCACAAGCAAAAACCAAAAATAGCACTTTTCAGGATTCTCTTCAGCTAATAGAACTCTTTTTTAAAGCAGTGTTGATTTCTTAATTAGTTTTGACCCAATATTTGCAGAAAGTCTTAGGCTGAAACTACCAAAACGAAACTGTAAAGTCACATTTTTTTTTATTTTTTTTTTTTTTTTTAAACAAGGAGGCCCAGTATATATTATCAAATACATTTCAAAACGAGCAAAGATTAATATCATTACAGCTGATGAGTTTCGAAATATCATTACAGCTGATGAGTTTCTAGCTTTTGCTTAGCTTCTGTTTGAAATGCCCTGTCTGTTTTTTAAACTGGCTGCCTGTTGATTGAAAATATGCTTTTACTGCGAGTTGTTCTTTGAATTTTATTAAAATATAAAACTTAAGTGTGTTTTTAAAACTGGATATTCAAGAAGTGTAAATCTTTAACAAGATAATTTTTTTTGTTTTTTTTTGTTTTTAGTTGTTTGTTTGGTTGTTTGTTTGTTTTTGGGGGGGTGTTTGTTTTTGTCTTGTTTTTGAGGTGTGTGTTTTTTACAATTCCGCTTGATAAAATGCTTCATGTGCTGATATTGAGTGGGTTTTATCAAGAACATCAAGAGCAATTTAAAAAATTATCACCTTGCATCTTGAAGCATGACCTCTGTTGCTTACTTCATGTCTTTGAATTTTGAAATTTGAAAGCAGATTTGCAAAACTTTCTAATAAGCTTAACATCATGTCATGCTGTCATATTGTTATATCATATCATATCATATCATATCATATCATATCATATCATAAAGAGCCAAATAGGCTAAAGTAAAGCCTGTCATG
>JBCIKM010000001.1:588778-608578 GCA_039654465.1 Melibe viridis
CTCTCTCTCTCTCTCTCTCTCTCTCTCTCTCTCTCTCTCTCTCTCTCTCTCTCTCTCTCTCTCTCTCTCTGCATGATTGTCTTGGTCTCTCCCCTTACTTTCCTTGAGCTACCTATCTAGGCAGGCTGTGCTCAAGTCTAATAATGATTGTCCTTTCGAATAGACGCAGGGCGGTGTCAATTTTGTGTGTACACGTAAATCCGGGACTCGACGGCCCGGGCTGGATGTCCACTGCCTTTGCACCCCATGTCTGACTTGACTGGATGTAGAAGAATATTGTGTACATTTGGGAAGTATGCATGGAAAGGATTAAGTATACTATACTGCTATCTCTCCCTGATTTGACGTAGTGCGTGGCCGGGGTGCAATCACCACCATGCCTCTATAATGCCACGCCCCCTGCATTGCAGTAGTAGTGGGCGGCCTGTCACGGCGCACGTCCACAATATACCTAATCCAATCATGAAGCGAGATATACGGAGCTTTTCACTTATACCTTATATTACTACCCCCCCCCCCCCCACTAGCTGGATTTAATCTTATCCAGAGGTTGACTTTGTCTTGGATGATAGCAGATAACAATAATACTAAATAGAGGTGGGTTTTGTGGAGTGATCGGAAAACAAAATTTCATCTAGGGATTTTACCTGACTACAGGGTTCGTGGCGGCAATGCAAAAACAAACAAAAAACAACAACAAAAAACTAAACAAACAAACCCAAGTAAACAACCAAAAATATAAACAAAACAAAACAAAACAAAACACAATATTAATGTCTCCAATCAAATCTTACTCTCTAAAACTGGGGACCTGGGGGGGGGGGGGGGGGGGGGGGGAAAACCCCCCCCCCCTCCCCCCCCCCCCCCCCCCCCCCCCCCCCCAAACAAAGACACGCTACAAATATAGAGCATTTGATCTACTGAAACTGCCGCGGCATGCTTCGCCGCAAGGGTATTCTTTTTTTTTATTATTATTAAAGGGAAATGTGGAGGAATTTGCTTGATCCGCTCGGCCCGCTTAACTTCTTATTATTTCCTTGCGCTAATATCGCCGATGGGCCGGTGGCTGAGGTGTTCGACTTCGGAATCCTGGCCGGGGCTTTCGTGGTTTTCCATGGACAACACGGGGGATTCCTGGTTGGCATCGGGTGTAAGCGTGATTGATCATCTAGACTGCCCGTCTTGGATGCCATGGTCGCGACTCTCGCGTTTCCCCGCATGCTTCTTTTTCTTTCTTTCTTTCTTTTTTTCTTTTTTAGATAACACCTAGTCCAGGTGTTCGTACTAGTGATATGTGTCGCGAGGATATCAGACCTGACTTGATCTTAATCAAACTTTCGGCAATACGGTTGGGGAGGGGGTGGGTGGGGGGGGGGGGGGTAATTTAGTGGAATTCTTTCGACGGAATTAACGGGATGGCCAAGTCGGTGTGAAGCATGGTCGTCCTCTCTGCCTGGGCAGGAGATCAGCCAACAGACAAAGGTTGCACTGAGGCTGATGCCATGGTTTCCACTCTAATGGCATCGGTAGGAATCGAACCCACACACGGTCCCATGCCTTTTTCACCCAGTTGTCTCAAAGGGGCGACATAAAACTTCATTGGTGTTTCTGCAAGTACGTACAAAACTCCCAGTGTTTTGTTCATGAATCAACTGATGAAGACATTTACCCCGGGTCCACTTCTGTCTCTTGTCTTTTATCTAGAGCTGTCATCTTGCTTTTTCTAGCACTCTCGCGAGTGCTCTCTTTCACAAACACACATACACTGCTGTTTACTCTTTGCATTTTACCGTGTAAAATCGCCATGCTTATCGTTTCCACTGTAGACCAACTTACTACACCGCCACATCGATAGACTGTTAGAACCAGCTCAGGCATCCTTTCTTGACACGTGCAGGCACCAACGTGACAAAATAAGTCAGTTCAACTGGGGAAATGAGAGTTTTTCTCTTTTTCTTCACATTTTACGGTCCTTTCAAAAATGATATTTTGTTTACTAATATGGACACATGGTGCATTTCCGTGACAGCGGTTGCAGAAGACTTCTTGCATGCTTTTAAGGAACACACACACACACACACACACACACATACACACACACACACACACACACACACACACACACACACACACATCTTTATTGTTAGAATGTTTACTGATCAGTATAAAAACGAAACAAAATCAAATGTGGTAATTTTTATAGGAAGACTCACTTCATAAAATGTGTCCTCGGGGGTTCTTTGGCTGTTTTTGTGCATTTGTTTGTTTTGTTTTGTTTTGTGTTTCCATCTTCTTCCAACCTCAACTGTCCACATCCTTACCTTTGTTAATTAGGGTTTTGTTTACATTAGTTTTCGATTATCTCTTTTTCAATACCTTTAGAAACCATTTTATGTTCTCAATCCTAGAGTGCTTACACAGTTTGATGACATTCAGTTTGTTAATTCTCTCTGTTTTCCAGGAACTGCAGTATTTTTCTCTGGATTCCTCATCAATATCCACTCAGACAGTATCCTTCGCAATTTGAGGAAAGGCAGTGAAAAGGGATATAAGATTCCACGGGGTGTGTATTCAGACTGTTTGCTTCAAATGTTGGAAAATATCGTTTTATACGACCTCACAGATTGTTTTTTGTTTTGTCTCTCTGTCCCAAATATTGTAACAGCCCTTACAGGTGACCTGTGCCGTCATATATTATATTATATGTACGTTGTCTGCCAGGGACAAAAAAAAAGCCCCTAAGAGGTAGATTTTTTGCCTTTTTCTGATTTTGTTTTTGTTATGTTTTTTCAGTTTCCTCATTTTACAAAATAAACATACACAATATGAATCATGCCCCCTCCCATTTTTTTAATTTTCCAGGTGGAATGTTTGAGTATGTGTCGGGTGCAAACTTCTTTGGTGAAATCCTGGAGTGGTTTGGCTTCTTCATCCTCAACTGGACTTTGCCAACCTTTGCCTTTGTGTTTTTCACGGCCATGAATATTGGACCCAGGGCTTACCACCACCACAAGTAATTCTTGGTTTTTGTTGGTTTTTTTTTTTACCTTATCACTTACCATTGCCAGACAGGTCACTCCACACATATTTGTAAATTGCACTTCTGTAAATCACCACCCTGTTATGGATTTTATGAAGCTATTTGTCACCTGGTCCCACAGCTGGTTATAACCACAAACACTGTGTATGTCGCTGGGTTGTAAAGCCAAAGGGGCGACCTAAAACTTCATTGGTGTCTCAGCAAGAACAAAACTCCCATAGTTTTGTTCATGAATCAACTGATGAAGACATTTACCCAGCCATAGTCCTTAGTGGGTCTACTTCTATCTCTTGTTTTTTAGCTAGAGCTATCACCTTGCTTTTTCTCGCATTCTCTCGAGTGCTCTCTTTCACAAACATGCATGCTCTGCTATTTTATGTTCTGTTAGATAGTCTTGGCTTTGCCTGTTCTGCCTTTGTCTGTGTATCAGTTTGCTCTTCTTCGTGGGAGACTATTTTTTTTCCGATGCAAATCATCTTTCAGTCAGTTATCTGCGAGAGATATTTTTTTCCACTGTAAATCATCTCTCTGTGAAAATTTCTCTGGTTGGGTCAAGATTTATGTGCTCTTTTAATTAATCTATCATCTTAATTTCCTCCTGGGCGCCTCTATGAACCTCGTGTGTTGTGGTGCCATAAAACTATCAACAAACAAACAACCAAATTGTATGTCAAGTCAATGTAACCTAAGTGTTACCCAACACTCATATTCCAACAGTTCTCAGCGTATCAAAATGGTCACTCATAGCACCTGTAATAAAGTTGAGTCGTATATTTTGTGAGGTTCAAGATCTTGAACATCATCTATGCGATATTACTTGTAAAATGTGAAAGACAGATGTTTAATCAAATTTGTATTTAAGGCAAATATTATTGTCCATCAGTTAAGGTTAGTGGGTATAGTAAACAGGGTCTATTATTGCTAATATGAAATGTCAGTTTTATTTCAATGACCGAATATCGTAAATTTTAAAGTGCATTGAGACTTGAGAGTTTAAGGCGCTTTTTTCATAATCTCATTATTTTTAAAATTCTCCTCCTCCTACTTCTCCTCCTCCTCCTCCTCCTCCTCTTCCTCCTCTTCTTCCTCCACCTCCTTCTTATAATGATAAGATTGCTTATATATTTTTTTAAATCTCCACAGGTGGTACAAGGAAAAGTTTGAAGACTATCCCAAGAACAGGAAGGCATTGATACCCTTTTTGCTGTGAATGAATACTTTTGCCTCTGGTGTTTAAAGAAAAGACGTTTTTGTCTGGGGCAGGGTGTGTTCAAGGCACACGAATCAAGCCAAGCCGTGCTGGCCTTTGTCTTTGTCTGACAGGAGAGTAGAGAGCTCCCCTCGGAGTTTTGTTTGCATTTTACTATGTAATTGTGGGCATTTCATTGATCTCTATTTTCTTTGTAGATCAATTTTTTCCTGAAAACTTGCACATTTATTGTTTTAAATATACATACAATAATCAAACCTATAATGACCAGTTAAACGCATCTGATTACAGGGAAATAAGAAAGGCGGTTTTTGTCATTTGATATTTTTATGCATTTCTTCACAATCTTCCCCTATTTTTACTTCTTAATCTCTCTGTCTGTTTGGATAGTTTTTCACAAGTTAATAAAAGTGGGACATAGCAGTAGGAGCAGTTTTTACTCGACGCTTGTAATCAAACTTAGCTCTCTCTAAGGCTGGATAACTTTCTGGAAACAAGCAATAGTTGTCGTAATAGATGTTGTTTTGTTTTGTTATCCATATCCCTTCATACTGCCTAAGCAGTTTAGGGACCCAGCTCCAAGGAGCTGGGAAAAACTCTGGATTACAAGAAATGAAGACAGGCAGAGAATTGGTCCACTTCATTTACACTTACGTGGCATAATACAAGGGGTACTACTCGATCTTAAGCCAAACAATACTTCCTGTTGCCTTGATAAAGACCAATGAGCCAATTTACCAAAGGGCATTGTTGTCATAGATCATGCACATATATTTGAGTGGTCTTTACATTAATTCACCCTGTTATTAGATAGTGCACTTTGTTCTAGTCTATAAAGTTTACTTGCACAAGTTTTTATATCCATTTTTTTTTTTTTAATAGATGTTCTGTATCATTTTGCATCATGATATTACATGTACTCATTATGTTGAGTCTACACATACACACGCACACATGCACACTCACAAACAGACACACATACACGCACACGCATACTCACTAATAGACACACACACACACACACACGCACATGCACACATTATATATAATCTTGTTTGTGTCCGATGATAACCATGGAAGCGCCAAATTAGGTCAAATCCTTTTTTTAGTCTGAAAATTATGTCCAGACAAGTTCTACTAACCCCAAATACAAATTCCAAGCTATTTAAGAAACATTTGCTGCAAAACAATCATGTGATAAATAGTGCATGATACACTTGCTGTATGCTGCAACTGCCGATTCTCTAGCTGTGTATCTGCCATCCCCAGTCAGAAAAGATTTGAGGAATCCAGACACAATATGTAACTACTCTACCTCACAATACAAGTAATCATCAGCAAAACCTGCTTACATTCACGGCAGCAAGTCATTCCATTGTGGGGTTGGTGGCACGTTGGGTCTTGTGAATGGTGTCAGGGACAGTTCAGCTGATTCTTAAAATCTGAATCCAACTAGAGGGGAAGAAAATTGTACCTAAACTTGATGTGTAACTTCTGGGGGAGGGGGGGGGGGGAAGAGGGGTGGTTGGTTTTTTTTTGGTCTATTCTTTTATCCTTCTTTATTAAAAAAAAATGAGGTTTCATATAGAAATTTGCCAGTGATTTGACTCTTTTTTTAGCCCCATCACTCACTCCAGGTTACACCATTCACTGGTTTTGCAAAAGAGGAGGCTGTAAAAAATATTTAAAAATTAAGACTTTGTCATTTTTCCCCAATAATCAAATCATGGGTTGACTTGTGTAGTTCTGTGCCGTAATTGGTCTCAAATTCTGTCTGTTGTACCAGCATAGTTTCACCGTGAAGACCTGCACTCACTATGTCTGCCTGTCATGCTGGGATGAAATGACTTCATGTATCTGAAGTGGGAGTAAATGTGTTCTCCCTAAACCGATAATAATGGCTTTCTCTCAAATTAGTTGATATGATCTCTGCCGAGGAAAGGCGAATGTACACGAGCAATTGCAGCATAACATCCTTCTTTTGTACTGGATTCTGTCTTCATTTATAAGGATCTCCTTCCTACAAGTGATTGATGATCAAGAAATATGTATAGTTAAGCTATTGATTTATGGTGTGTATGTATGTATGTTTATACTAAGACATATTTTTTGTCATTGTCATAGGAGTGAGTGGTTGGTGGGAGTCCCTGGTGGACACTTCTGTTCTTGTGTCTTATCTTTTACACTAAAGCTATCATCTTGTTCCCTTTTTCTGTGACGCAGTGTTTTTGTTGTTTTGTTTGCAAACTCAGTGGTCATCCCTTATTTCATGCATTTTGGTGCATCACTGTAGGGTCACAAGTTAAAAGGACTGAGTACTTTTGTACACAAAGGGGGTTTTAAGATGCTGGGTCTTCCTGTACCATAATGCTGCCATGAGTGATGGCCATTGGTAAGTCACCTCTCTTTGTTTGTATTTTGACCTGCTCTCTCTTTTAACTAATTCTTTCAACTTACTTTCCTCTGGGTTCCTATGATCCTTGTGTGTCGTGGGGCCCTTAAACCACAATAAACAAACAAACCAATCACAATGGCAACTCTATGAGAGCTCACAATGTCCATAACCAGGGGTGACCACCACCTGCTGGAGTACATGTAAAATTTGCTGAACTGCTTCAGTCTGTAAAGGATTTTAATGAAAAATGATACAAGATACCCTTACTTATCAACAATGAACAAGTAATGAAAGTGACATCTATGTACTGCCAATATGTTTTGTTGATCCATTCCTTAAATTCATTTCTGATCTCATTACCCTGTCATCATACTGCCACTCTCATTGACTTTTTGCAAAATAATAAATTATTGAATTCATACAGATGGGTTTTTTTTTTCACCCTGGTCTTGTGTTGTTTTTTCATGACACCAACGCCAACAGATTTTTATTTTCTGAAATTAAACATTAAAAAACCCCTTAAAAACATCACTTGGGGTAACTTTTTCAGACACTTTTAATTTCTAGATTCAGATTATGCGAATAAGTTAAATAAAACAGAAAATTTTATCTTAATACATGTCTCAATTTTTCTGCAATATAGCGAGTTTCGTTTACAGTCACGTCCTTCACATGTCTTCCAAATTGTCTCAAATTAAGAAATTTGGTGGATTCTGATCAATATCAGTATTTTCTGATACACCATAATCCACTTTGTGTAAAAAATGAGGTAAGAACTAAATCCTTATGTCAACATTACCAATATAAAATTGTGGGAAAATTGACTAAACTGACCCCAAAACGCTATGGGATTAAGTAATCTTGGCACTGTTATAATTGAATAAGTTCGCTATTCTTCTCAATTTCGTCATTGTAAGCAATGTGGACTTTTGCTGAGTTTATTTGTAATCAATTTGAGCCAAAATTGAAAATTACCAAAATGTTGCACTCATCAATCTTTCCAAGGGCAATAACTCTGTCATGGCAACATTTAATTAAGACAGACACCTCACTGACTGATCATGCTTGTGTAAATTTTTTTTACTATATTGCTATCTTCAAGCATCTTTAATTTATTGAATTGGAATATCAGAAGGAATTGTGGAAGAAATGTTTCTATGAATGTTGCCAACAAATTGTGAGGAAATGGACTTTAAATGATCCCAAAACACTAATTTTGGCACCAATATAATTCAATGGGTTCACTCATCTTCTTATTTCATAATTTTAAGCCATATAGACTTTTACTGAACTAATTTTTGATAAATTGTGGAAAAATTGAAAATTCTCAAAACTTTGTACCCCGAGACCTTTCAAGAATCAGTCATGGCAATTTTTTTTTTTTTTGGCAGACACCTCACAAAATATTTCTAATGTATCTAGCTTTTAGAAAAAATAGGTCTCATAAAATAAATAAATAAATAAATATATAGCATTTATATAGCACTTATTCTCGGTCATGACCATGCTCTAAGCGCTTTACAATACCATATACCTGGCAGACAACCAACATGGAACATATGACGAGACAAGCAGCCTGTTAGGCGCTTTACAATATTTCGGACAGAGACAAGATTGTCTGATCAACAACCAGGAGGACCTTCGAGCTTTACATCCATCTCCGATAGGAAGAGGTTAGTGTGCTAAAGTGCCTTACCCAAGGGCACAACGTCAGTGGCCAGATGGCATACATGGGGCAGCAGATCTGGGGAGTCACCATTCCTAACACTGGCCACGATCGTGGTTGCTTGACTCTTGCATGTAGCGAGTTGTGTTAACCACTGAGCCATTAATGACCGACAAAAATCCCAAGGGGGGTCTCAGCCAACCCACAATCTATTCGTCTTACTTTTTCCCCTTATCTTTTGTTTGCAACTCAGTGGTGATGCCTATTTCATGTCTTTTGATATACATAACTCCAGGGCCTCTGGTTAGACTACTAGGTACTTTTGCACACAAAGGGGTGTTAAAAGATCATGGGCCTTCCTGGTTCATTTTGCTGTTATGGGTGATGGCCATCGTTTATTTTTGTTTGGAGAGATATTGTTTTCATTGTATATCATCTCTGTGAGGTGTCAACTTGTGTTTTGAGAGATTCCTGTTTTATTTTTTTTAGTGAATCATCTCTCTGCTGTTAATGGTTTGACCTGTTTTCTTTTAACTTATCTACCATCTTATTTTCCCCAGGGTTCCTCTAAGGCCCTCATATGTTGTAGGCCCTGAAACCACCAATCAACAAACACGAGGTACAAAGGGGTGCTGGAGAATAAAGCCAGATGGCAGATAACTTTAAAGCGCAGATGCGGGTGGTTGGTGGGCTCTTCTACTTCTGTTTTTCTTTTCTTTTACACTGAAGCTATCGTCTTACTTTTACCCCTTTTCTGTGATGTCCTGTTTTTGTTGTCTTGTTTGCAACTCAATGATCATACCTTATTTCATGCCTTTTGGTAAATGACTGCGGGGTCACAAGCTAATCTTCCTGAGTACTTTTGTACACAAAGGGGGTTTAAAGATCTTGGGTCTTCCTGTACCATAATGCTGTTATATGTGATGGCCATTGCTTATTTTAGTAAGGAGGGATGATATTTTTTTTGTCATTGTACATCATCTCTCAGTGATGTCGATATGCGTTTTGAGAGATATTAATTTTTTAGAGTAAATCATCTCTCTGCTGTTTGTGGTTTAATCTGTTCCCTCTTTTAACTCATTCTTTCGTCTTACTTTCCTCTGGGCTGGTCTATGACCCTCGTGTGTTCTCTCAAAAAACAATGGATGCTAAAAAGAAACGATTTACAACGACATTCTATCTGACTTGAACTTGTCGAGTACAGAGAACACCAGAAATCATTTTCAAATAACAAGTATTGTTTATTAATGAAACTACACATATAAATACTGATCAATTGCTCTAGCATATCAAGAAAGTAAAACGCAGCCACATGGAGGATGGACACATTTTGAACCATTCCCATACAGAAAAAGGTCATGGAGTGTAACCTGGCAGTTGAACTAATTGGATAATAGTAGAGAGATTAAAATTCAAAAGATGACAAGGACAGATTAGAAACACTATAATATTATGACAAGGAGTTCCTATCTTCAAAACACTGAAATACCATTCAAAATGACTCATATTTTCTGACTTTCCCCATTTTGAAAAAAAAAAAGACAAAATAAAAAAATATCTTTATGATTGCTTGAATGAGGATCTTGCCCTCAGCCAACGGCAAGTCCCTGCCCTACCAAAGTTTGAGAATTCAGAGAAACACTACTTGAGATAAAGATCAAGTCATCTCACAAAGAATCAAAGACTAGTGTGGCCCAGATATTGCTGTAAAAAGTGTTTGTGGGAACAATATCAAACTAATGCATCTTCCTCACATAGTTACAATACAACAACCAGGAAATTTAAAAAAAAAAAAAAAAAGATTTGCTCTCGCTTGCAATATGACATGTTGAAAGAAAAATATTTCAATATTGTACCAATTCAATCCTGCTCTGTAATATCATAAATAATGTTGATTTTGTTACTAGTACGCAATCAAACCCTTTCTTACAAAAAGCATATCAGATCATCTAATCCAAATCTCATTTGATTTTTGTTATATTATTCTTTCAACACCCGCAGCCCTGAAAGGCTAGCATCAAGTGGATAAGCCAAACAGGCACACGGTCATTAAGGGAGATAAAGGTAGGAGGAGTATCCAATTTCACACCAGGAGCTGGCACTCAGATCTCTACATTCACACTGATGTGCCCTTATATACACTTTCATCTTATCACACCTCTGCTGGCTTGTGTCAAGGTAGAAAATAATCATATAGATGTTCATTGAACAAGATTAAATTATAACTATTTCCCCCATTGTGAAAAATCATACTGATCATTGAAAGTTCCTTTATCGGTCAGTGAGAGAGAAAAGTCAAACAAACTATTATCGAGCCCTCCAATTGTCAAAACCATGTCAGCTTTCCTTCCAAGTCTGGCTTAATTCATTCATTGGGGGGGGGGGGGATCCTCACAAAAAAAATTTAATCTTATCACAGGATTGGGTTGTGTAAGGTGAAGTGTCAAATACATTCTGCCCTGGTACAATGAGAGAAAAAAAATATCTATAATGAGTATGAAAAAAGGGAGCTGGGGGAAAGACAAAGAGCGACAAATGGAAGATTAAGTGAAAAGGATGAAGTATTTGTGTAGATATTCATTGGCACTCTAGTACCAGAAACAATATTTATACTCAACAAATAAATAATCTTTTCTTGAAAAAGGACTAGTTATTCATAAATTGCCAATTTTGAAAAGATGCATGAAAATGGTGCAATAATGGAGATTGAAAAACCCAGAGAAATAGTAAGTTTACAAATCACAAAGAGAGAGAGAGAGAGAGAGAGAGAAGGAGCAGCTCTCGGCCCTTCAAAAGGTGGCCACAACAATAAGTAAAAGATAAAGAGAACTTTTTATTTGGTTTCCACTCTGTGTCTGAAAAAAAATTGCTTGACCTATACAGACCTGTTAACCACCATTAAATAAAAATGCCACAACTTTTGCAACAGATGTATAGAAGAAATAGCTGTGGGCTTATCTCCTGGTGACCCCGCAGTTGGTTCTGACAAAGATTTCTTTATCCAATAAAATTTGGTAGCTTCATGAATGCCTAATGATTTACAGGTCTGTTAAGGATTAATACTGAAGAATGAGAGAGAGAGAAAAGAAAAATGATGTGTAAAATACAATTTTACAGGAAAAACAAGTACCCCAAATGTTGCAATAATTACCTACCTGTTAGATATGACTCAAGCAATAATTTAGATCTCTGAGATGCACCATTTGTTAAAGTAATAAAAAAAGACAATGAATTTTGTACTGCTCAAAAATAATGTTGTGCAAAGAAAACATACAAATTAACAAAGAAAATTAATGGCAAGAATGAAGACTTACAAAAGTTGTGAATGGTTACAGTGATTACGCAAATCATTACAAAAATGAGACCATGACAAAGAAATTTCAAAACTTTTATAAACAGAAACAGAGATTTCACTGTGGAGAGTACATCAAGAGAAATCTATTTGGCTTTTAATGTTAGCACTAAATATATTTTTCAATCCACACATAAGACAAAAAATTTTACAAAATGAATTCTAACAACTTGACAAAATATGCTGAGATCCTTCTGAAACATCTACAATATAAAATAGATTGTATAACATACAAGTCGCAGAGGATAGAAAGAGAAAAGATACAAAACCAAAAGCTTACACCCATTTTCCTTTTAGTCTTTCACCAATAATAGCTTTCTTCTCAATCTACAAGGATATAAATTTAAAATTGATAGTGAGAAAAACCTTAATAAAACCAAAGTGTCTTGAAGATATGGTACTGATTATGTAAACTCAGCCTTGGTATTGAGACAGCATATGTCCTTGCTTTGATACCCCTTACATGTGTTGTTCTTGCAAGTCTTACGGACATTCTCAGTATGTCAAACAGCAATACAATCTAAGATTTGATGGTACATTTGCAAAATGGTTATTACATTGCACAAGGTGTTTTTTATTATCGCCACAAAATAAGACATTGTGATAAAAAGGGGCAGTTTCTGAATCTCATTGGAAGGGCACAGATTGTTTTGCGAGTTTTAGTGAAAACTAAAAAGCAAAAAAAGTTTAGATTATTTGTACATAAACATGTAACACCCCACCAGATCAATCTTTAAAAAAAATAGAAACAAAAAATGTTCATTCTTCCTCACTCAATTTCTCTTACAGTCAACAAACACCTCTCTCTCTCTCTCCCTCTTGCACCACATATGGAAAATGTGCATCACAGAGCCATTGTTATGCAACTGTAAACAACAAATCTAATACAGGTGCATCAATGCTTGGAATCATCGACATTGAACCCAGTCAAAGGTTTAGTTCATACATTTGCACATGAATACAGAACTATACAAGTGTATAACAAATTTGGGGGAAAAGATAGCATGAAAAATGTGCAGAACATATAATAAGACATGACAAGCATGGTGATAATGATATCCATATAGTAGTTGTACATAAAAATATGATGAAAGGTTTTTCTTCTTCTTCATTAATCTGATGAAAGAAAAGGAGAATGACAAGTCTGCAGTCCACAGCTATCCAATTTGTCTATATGATCCTGAACATTAGGACATAAAAATATTCAAGTACCCGATTTAAAAGAATGATGGCATGGACAATTGTGACAGCCAGTGTGGAGGCAGGATGAATGAATGGCAAGGACCATATGATACATTTACATTAGTTATGTGAGCCACGTGAGACAAGCTTTGATCATGTGAAGCTTTGTGCGTATCTTGTCCACAACATATCGTGGCTAGGTTGAGGGGATAGAGTGATTGATATGTAAGGGAAAAAACAAAACAAAAACAAAAAAATAAGACAGAAAAGAGGGATCAATTCTGTGAGGAAAGAATTGTTGACATCAATTGAAAGATTGAATTGGACACACAACAGCATAAAGTTATCATGATATAACTATATTAACCGCTGTTTAATTTGTTCACTGCACTAAAAGTGACGATACAGGGCTTTAAAAATTGATGAAAATGGCAACAAAGAATGTTGCAAATGATCTTGGCTGGCAGTAGCAAACACAAAATAATAACAAAATCATACTTAATGTGTTTGCATACAAGTAGAGAAATAAAATGAGAGAATCTTAACCATTGCTTTCTATTATTCAAAATGACTTAACCTGTGCCTCCTTTTCATCAAATTATTTGAAATAAAGCCCTTTGGACTTTCTGGCTCATGACATAAGCTTTAGCAGCATGGGGACAAATGATATATTTAACATACCATAATCTAATCTTGGTTAACTTTAGTTTTCAAATCTAAAAGAAGCTCTTGCTCATTTTCCGGGAGAATAAAAAGCTTTTTTCCTACCCACAAAAAGTTATAGAAATGAATCTAGCTTGAACTACTGAGGGACTTTGCTGCACCATTCATCATTCTACAACCTTGCCTCTGTTACTTTCTGAGCAAGGCAATAATAGACCTCTACGAAATTCTAAGCAAAAAATAATGAAACCTGTAACAAGCTCAATATTATTTCTTGAAAGCATGGAGATAAATAACTGTTAACTGTTTTTAACAATTTGACACCTCTTAAAAGAAACAAATTTCAGAGTGTTGAGTAAAATTTTGCGACAAAAAACAAATTTGTAGATTTGTTTGTTTATTAAAGGTTTTAGATCCCCACAACACACTAGGGTCATAGGAGCCCAGGGGACAGTAACATGATAAAACTGATTCAAAGATTGTTAGTGTATTGGAGGTTTTAGGGCACCACGACACACGAGGCTCATAGTAGAGCCCAGAGGAAAGTAAGCTGATAGAATTTGTTGAAAGAGGGAACAGATCAAACCACAAAAAGCATATTGAGAGATGATTTACAATGACAAAAAATATAATATCTCTCTACAAAAATGAGCATCACGCATAACAGCACTGCGGTCAAGGAAGACCCAGGATATTAAACCCCCTTTGTGCACAAGTACTCAGTACATTTAACTTGCGACCCTGGAGTTATGTACCAAACTGCATGAAATAAGGGCTGACCACTGAGTTGCAAACAAGAAAACAAAAACAGGACATCACAGAAAAGGTGAAAAAGTAAGACGATAGCTTCAGTGTAAAAGATAGGATACAGAAGTATAACTGCCCACTAGGGACACCCGCCAACCACCTGCAATTTACAAATGTATTGTTTGATGTAACTCCCATTTCATGAGAGAACCCACCTAAAATATCTATATTCTTTCTTCATACAATTTTTCAAATTCTAGATTGAATATCAAAGTACTCATACTCAGATGCAACTGAAATTTATTTCAAAGTCTGTAAGAAGGCTTGAGCAATGCATCAATTACCAGACAGGCCAGTTATGAGCTATATCTTCGTATCAGGCATAAACCTTAAAAATAATAATAACATTAATAATCAAGCAACACAATACTATCTTAAAATTGAATTGAATTGAAAATGAGCAGTTACGATTTCATGAAATTGAAAACAGTTCGAGGTATAGTATGGATGTAAGTGTAAAAAAAAACCAACTAAACAAACAACATTTTAAAATTATGGAAAGGGCAAGAAGAGACAGAGTGATGATAGAATGATAGAATAAGAATGAGAGGGTGAGATAGAAGAGTAATAAAAGAGATACAAGGGTAATGGTAGGACTATTTCTTCAGAAAACATGTAAGTGTCAAGTAATTTATTCAAGAACAATTTTATGACAGTATCAAATATTTTTTCCGTTATTCATATCACAGAAATCAAAATACAAAGGATACAGGAAACTGTCAGTCTTAAAACCATTTAGCAAAAAGGGTATACTGCTTACACAAGTAAGCAAAACAACTTAAGAATAAACTTAATATGACGATTACTTTCTACGTTCAAATCTCAATGCAGATGAAGACAGAAGATTTATTTTCTATTTAAACTCAAAGAGTTTTTTGTGCATCTCCCAGTCTATGTTTGTGTACACACTGAAACAGCATAGGTTATTTTTCCTGTCTTCATCCACAAAGTTTAAGATAGTTGTATAAGCTGTGATCAATAGTTAGAGAAAAATGTTTTGTTTTTTCTTCTATGGACTACTCTCAAGTAGTAGAGGGAGTCAAAGTTGCTTCTTATACAACAACAACACAAAGAATTCTAGTGATGTGGAAAAGGAACAGTAACAAGAAACAACAAGAAAGTTTACTTGCCCAAAATCTGATGATTGACAGGAAAGAAAATACATCACATACCACATTAAAGTGTGTCTTAAATTATCTGTGTGCAAAGGGGTGGGGAACAAAATTTGATGAAGAAAACATATAGAAACAAAAAACAGTAAAAAAAAGAACAGAGAGAGAAGAAAGAAAAAAAAACCAAACAAACAAACAAACAAAAAAAGCAGACAAGTATTCCAACGCTATATTTCTTCTATGTACTTGCAAAACAAACACGCACAATTGAAAGACAGAACCACTGTCGTCCCTCCCTCATTTCCCTTCACATGGCTGAAAGCAACCCAGTAGTCATAATTAATAAAGGAATATAAGTTTATGAGTAATATGGCTTTACACTAAAGTCTCTAGCTCAATAAGAGCTAACCCCTGGCACTTTATGTGGGTACCTATCTGGCCACAATAAAAATCAGACTGTATCACATTTTTTTGATTAAACAGTAGCTCATCTGAAAAGATATGGATAACTCATGAAGGAATCCAGCTGAAAAGGGCCACCAACAACCTCCATAATGGGGATGCAAACCCTACGGCAGTGACAGTTGCAAACCAGTATTGATCTGATGCACCAAAGATCTCAGGACAAGGTTGCTTTAATCACTTAGAGGACAAAAAGCAATGTGGAGAATTATTTCCGTATTAAAAAAGTGAAACCGCTGCTCATTGTAAACAAGAAAAGAGCTAGCATACGATTCACGACTGGAACAATGAGAGATCAGTTGTTCACACATATAAAATTAATTCATCATAGATATGATATAAATGAAATTATGAAAATTCCTGAAAATTGCATGATCAGAATTTCAACAGAAAAGGAAAGAGGTACAATTTAAAGAATCAGCCATTTTTCACAAGAAGTCTTTCAAAGGTAAGACAATTGAATTGAGTACTTTTGATTATCTATTATAGTCATGTATAAAGATATCCACTTGAAATGATGGGGACAATCTAAGTTAATTTTAGCATCTCTTAAACACTTAGCATAAAACAAACATACATTTTCAAGTAATGAATGAAAAATGGAGATGAAGAACATATTGCACATTGTCATTCCTCCTTGAACTACAAGAATTATTACCCCCTTTACAACAAACAAAACAAACAAGTTGTACAATTGTTTCACATAAGATCACCCTTACAACTGTCTGGTATTCAAAAAGCAAAAACATTCAGGATTAGTTGCCCTAGCATGGAAGCAGTCAATGCAAATCAATAGACAATGCTACCACACTAACATATGCAGTGTCCCTAATGTTTGAATCCATATCTTTAAGGGTATCTTACAAAACTAAATTACCTGTTGAGCTCGTGATACAATGAATAAGTACTCTATAAATTTATAAGATCATTTGATACATCAAATTCACTTTATCACATGTAGAATAATCTATGGACGTTTCAAAGGTTTTGAAGTTGACATCTCATCTTGGCTTGTCAAATATGAGAAATGAGATGTTTCACAATGATGGGACAAAGTTATTTCAAGAGGAACCAAGGAACTATGTATCATGTTCAATCTATGGACAAATTTCTAAATTTCTTTCTTTTCCTTCAAAATATTAAGGTTTTTTTAGCCCATGTCTTCCATTTTCAAACAAATATTTCTAGTAACAAGAGTTATGAAAAGATGACTCACTATTGAAACAATAATAAGGGAAAATCTATTAGTAAATTACACAAGAGCTGCCAACCTTGAATACCCAAACAGAGGGACATTCATATATTTAAAAAAAAAAGAAGAAAAGAAAAGAAAAAAGTAAAGAAAAAAGAAGACAAAAAGAAAGAAAGAAAAAAAGAGGGGCATCAAACAGTCAAATAAAAATCAGAAAGACACAATATAACCAATTGGTGTATCGAGAAGTTCATCCCTTTTCCCATTTTTACCAGCCAATTTTCATTTTCCTTCCAATAAGAAACTGCATTTTATTTAATTGTTTAAGGTTTCATACACAAAAACGCACCGTGAAAAGAACTAGAACTGATATTCCAAACTGGCATACCAGTAGCTATTAGCTAAGCTTCCTTCATGGAGATATTTGGCAAGAAGAGCCTTCCACATAATTTGGCACAGAAAACCACTCTGCAGACTGATCCACATAGATAGGCAAGGTTCTATGCAAGACAGACCTAAGAACCATATATGCAATAATGAAGGAATTTCCCTATTCCAAATGGACTACCGAAGAATGAACAACATGACACCTGAACAAAACCATTCTTAAAACAATAGTACGATATGCATCACTTCAAAGTGCAAGAAAGTGTCGCTCGGCAATAAGGAACAAAATCCGAAGAAACAGGAGGGGAAACATGTACCTCTTTGGTCGGCCAAGAATTTTGTCAGATGCAATAAGAGAAGAAAAAAAAAATGAGCAAACTTCCAATATTTCAGAAAACAAAAGCATGTTGCAGAGGGTAACCTTTATGCAGTGTGTAGTAACACTTGCCCATAACTGCAAATACCTAATTTAGGATGTCCAGCAGAGTCGGATTATGGCAAAAAGCTTTTTAATTTAGTCTTTGCAGTGCGGTGGACATGCTTGTATCCTTGATCAAAAACCAATAAGCTTTGCAATGTCAATCACACTGTATCTGTTGTGTGATGTAACGGAAGTAAGAAGTAATGCTTGAGAATAACACAGCAACAAGCGAAACAAAATGGATTGAACTGGGGCTAGGGAGACCATGGCCGGTGAAAAAAAAAAGATAGACATATTATTCTATGGGCTGGGTAGCAGGACAAACAGTAAAAAAAGCAGGTCTGTCCCACAAAAAATGCAGGACACTTGGCAGCTCTGGATTACACTAAACACTATGACTAAAAACAGCCAAAAGATACCTTATTATGCAAAAAATCTTGAGGGTTGGTCATCTATAAACTAACAATAGTTTCAGTCCTTTACTTTGAGAAACAAGGAAATGCTATAAAATGAATAGCCACATTTAGCTCCTTTGACAAAGATCACATTTACAACACAAGAGCAACAAAAAAGTGTGAAGTGAGGAACAGAAACTAATGTGTGTCCTTGATCATTCAAATATGTGTTACAGGATGGCAGTATAAATATAAATAGAAAAAGACTGGGTAAATGAAAATGTTTGTCTTTGACCCTCCAAAGCCAAACACTCAAGGGCATGGCAACAAAATTTGAATGGTCCAGAAATCTGTATTGATGTATGCATGAAATATAATTTTTTTTTAATAACAATCTAATATAAATAAAGAAAGTATGGGGGATTGTTAAAGAGCCTGCCCACACGCCTCCATTTCCAACTTGCCATAGTCGGGGTTGGTGAAGGAGAACCCTTGGAATTCCTCTTGGTTGATGGCTTTGATAACATTGGGGTCCATTGGCGTCAGGACAGGTTCTTCAGATGTGAAGTCCCGATCAAAATTGTTAGCATCAGTTTTGTTTTTCTGTTGAAAAAATTAGTCAGAGAATACATTACTGACAGGGAAAAATTTTTGAGTCATAAAGATTTTTTGTTTTGTTATCCTTGTCCCTTCATACCACCTTAGCAGTGTCAGGACCAAGCTCCAAGGAGCTGGGAAAACCTCTGGATCATTAGAAATAAAGACAAACAGAGGATCGGTCCACTGTGCCTAATCTTGCGCGGCATAAGGAGAAATACATGGGGTATAACTCAATCTTAAGCCAAACAATAGTTGCTGTTGCCCTGGAGGTATCGGCTCACTGAGAAAGACCAATGAGCCAATTTACCACTGGGCAGTGGGTCATAAAGATAAAGATAAAAGGCAGAACTGACCAAAAAGTGCAATTTATGTCACATTCTTATCATGTACACATATGAAAAATCCACACCATAAAATATTCTAATTACAGTAACAATGAAAAAAAAAGAACTGCAGACATGCCAACCCAAATTTTGGCTCAGAGTAATTTTAGACCCCAGTCACAGTAATTTCAAAGCTCAAAGAGTAATTTTTCGCGTGTGATTTGGTGCGAGGGTGCGAGTGTATGTGGGGGGGGCAATAAGTAATAAAATAAAACTCAAATGACTTCAGACAGTGTTCAATCAACAAACATGCTTCAGGGGAGGTAAAAGGAAGTTTATAAAAACAACAACCTCCTCTTTCTTTTTCTTGGCAAACATTCTAGAATTCCCATTCAAAGTTGACATGTGTACTTTCTTGGTGAGGGGGGTTCGGGGGGATGTTCACCCCAGAAGAAATTTTGAAAAATTGGAATAAAATTGTGCATTTTGGGAGCACTCAAGTCTACCTTAAAACTACAATCATGTCTTAAAAATACCAAATAGAGAGGGCGGAATATGAGAAAAGGGGAGAGGGAGGGATGAGGCAGAAGGAG
>JBCIKM010000001.1:619846-631179 GCA_039654465.1 Melibe viridis
GTTAAGAAAAGTGGGGTACTTGGCAGCTCTTCTTGGGTAGCACAGCCGGAGACACGTTTCTCAAAATCTCCAAATCTTGATTGGCCGACATGCCGGCCCTAGCCGGCGAACTTTCACCCATGCCTCAGACCTTCAGATCATAACCAACACCTCGATACTGAAATTTGTACAGGATCTACGAGTACGGGTAGTTGTTCAATGAGATGAAGTAAGGGTTCGCAAAAGATACTACAGGCAAGTCTAAAATGTTCCACTACCTGTTGTATCTATTAGCTAGCCTGTTTTATCAATACTGCATACAACACGCGTGCTAATCTGTACACACGTTATTATATTGTTGTAGTAAATACTGTATTATTTACGTATCGCGGCTTAATCAAAGGAAAAGTTATCCTAAAAGCTTGAAAATTCCCCGCAGTCACAAAAAAGCATCCACTGAATCAAACCGTATTTTTTCGCCGTAATTTTGCGACACCCACCGTAACCCGTAATTTTTAGCTCCTCGCCGTAATTTTTTACGACGAAACCGTAATATTGGCATGTCTGCAGTATCCCTTTCCCCCATCATTTATAATAGGTCTGTCAATATTATAAGTCAAGTCTTTTTAAAAATTCTATGAAAACAAAAGGATTCAACAAGAGAATACCATCAACAGTCTTTGATAATAAGACAGGTTGGAAGATTTTGTCACAACAGAGTTTACTGATTCTGTAGTAAAAAATGCCAATTAATATATTAACACAAAACAGAGTTGGTCTAGATAAAGATAATGGTTTAATGCTCCACATGTACCATGTGTGCATTTAATCCTAAAAAAAGCAAGTGGGTTTGTTTTTTTTACCTTTGTCTGAAATGATGAGTGTAAAGCGGTGAGAAAAGGGTGCTTTGCAGACAGAGCCAAAATTCTCTTTTCAGTCATAGTACATTCAACGTCATCATCTTGAATAATCACATCTTTTTTCAATACTTTGATAGCATAAACTTCCTCAGTTCCTTTTTTCTCAGCCAACATCACCTGGGATAAAATTTAAATGTGACCAATGAAGAAAAAATACACATCTTGACTTTTTAACGATTAATTGCAAAGTGGAAAATGTAGATGTTAAGAATAACATACAACTTTTTATTGATGGTTTTAAACTGGTTTAAAAAAAATTAACTCAATATATATATTATTCCCATATAGCTTATAATCTATTATCTATTAATCCTATAAAATAGTTAATTCTATAATTTTTACCCTGAATTCAAAAATGGATAGTGTACATCCTATACACAGCAGATTAACAAATGATGAACAAGTTTCAAGCCAGGTTAATTTGTTTCCTTTGTCTTTGGTTGAACCTGTGTCTTCTGCACTCAATGCTGTGTTTTTATGGCACAGCACTTAATTCTTAATTGGTATTTTTTGGACGAAAGTCTTATTGATTAGCCAACCCACTGCTCAATAAAGAAAAGACTTTCTAGTCAAAGGGCAAATGGAGAGATAAAAAAAGACAATTAAGAGACAGACACCTTTCCAAAACTGCCTTTGCCAAGAACTTTCAGGAAATTGAAATCACTGAGAGTAATACGGCATTGAGAACGGCTTCTGTCCCCTGATGGACTCCGTGCTCTTGAACCTTGACTGTCATTGCTTGTGTTTACATTCAAGTTATCCCCTAGATAGCCTGACTCTACCGGTTGGCCTTCATCTAATGTAATAAAGGAAAGAAAAAGAAAAAAGGTCAAGGACACAACATTTAACAACAATAAAAAACTTTTTGGTCCAAACTGTAGTTCATTTATTTCTTTAACCTAGAATGTGTAATATACATTTGTCTCAACTTTTGGTCTCAATTCACTCATTTCTTAAAAAATTTGTACCTGTTGCATCCCAATGGCTGCATATTACAAACCACTACCCTAGATAATAGACAATAGGTCCACCACCAACCGTTGATCCCCCCCCCCCCCCACACACTTTTTTCTTTCATTTTTCTTCAGTTGCCAACGACAGCGGCACCTCCCGCTCCACCTTCCCACTTAATTCCCCCTGCAGGTCATGTCGCCCCACACTCATTAGTGTGCATGAGTCACGTCGCGTGGTGAATTTAAAATGGCCACTAAACTAAAATCATTGTCTCTAGGCCCTACTAAAATGCAAAATATATATTTGTGAAGTTATCCCTATCTTAATTAATATACAATTTCTCATAGACATTCCTCGGAGTGAGAGCTTTTATTCGACATCTTATTTGTTAAAATCGGGTATCTCTGGGCGAGGGAGTTCAGTAACACACAGTCCACAAATTCATAATAGATAACGTTGGTTGTCATGGAAATGTCTTCCAGCCACAGTTCACGGGTTGGAAAAATTTTTTTTTTGGATAGAATAAGATATTTTAATACTTTTCACTACAATAATTATAACACCTAGCATGAAAATTTGTTGCCAATGTTTTGGGTCATTGCTCACCAAAAAAAAAAAAAAAAAAAGAAAGAAAGAAAGAAAGAATTTTGAGAAAATTGTCTCAACAGTATACGTAAAAGTATCCATTGCAAAACAATATCCTAATACTGGGCACCATGAAGGACATAATTTTGTTTAAAAACCAAACACTGTTTTGGGGTGGATAGGGACACATAAAATGTAATCATATATCATTATCTCATAGGTAAACTAAATTTAAATCTTTCATAAATCTTACCTTGAATCACTGGGATAGGGGATGAGAATGATCTTCCTTGCATTGGTGACATCTTATTAGGAGATTCACTGATCGAAGGCTGTTACAAAAAAAAAAGAAAAATTATTTCAAATACTGATAATTTAAAAATATATCCAACTTAATAGCTTTAAAAACATCCTTTTCAATGGACAGTTCAAGTGAGAGATAATAAAGACAAGACAGACAGTCCTAACGGCACTGAATGTAACCGCTTGCTCGATGCAATGCTGATAACAAACTATAGTAAAAAGAACTTTAACAAGGACAAGAGAAATGCCAGTTCTCATAAGAAAATGAGCACATTATTGTCAAAGCAGACTGATTGAATCAGTTTTGAAGAAAGGCAATGATTAGAGAAAAGACTACAAATGGAAACAAGATCTATTGAGATATGAAAACGTTCAAAACAATTCAAGAAAAAAGCTGTGAAGAAAAAAAACCCAGTCAAAATCTTGAATATTGCTGTAATTTTATATGTACCTTCTTTGTTTTTGGCCTCAGTTTATCCCCAGAGATTCCCATCTCTTGCAAAATCTGGGCCATATCTCTGGTGTTCGTTCCACAATTGTTTGCAACATTTTTCAGACATCTTTTGTGAATGTTGAGTTTGCAAACTAAAAGAAAAAAAAGAAGGAAAGTTGCACCATTTCAAAACGCCACAGAGAATTTTAAAATTAAAATGTATTTCTTCATTTATTTTGGCATGACATCTCACTAAACATCATTGAATAGCAAAAAAATCTTGATTTTGATAAAGGATTCTATATCATACTGTATGGCATTGTATCACAAACAGATGTACATGTGATTGAGTGAGCTCTTTAAATAGACATTATAGCTCTTTTAATAACAGGTGCAAGCTTACCATCACACTGTAGCCCTTGTCGAACTAATCCATACAATAAAGACCCACAATGATCGCAAAAGGTAGGCAACCGGTAATTGTGTATATTGAATCTATGGGGAATATTTATGTTGAACCTGGGCCCTGCAACCTGCAAGTAAAAAAGAAAAAAAATGTTCCAATTTGACATTTTCACCATTATAGGGATTTAAAATGCATTTGACTTGAAATTTAGTAGAACCTGCTTAGAACAAGACTGTCCCAATTAGAACAATAATCAACCCTGCTATAACCCATCACTCTATTTTAGAATAAATGTTTTCCTCCTCAAAAACTTAAAAAAGATGCAAAGATGAAAGAAGAAAGTGAAAGAAGGAAATCGGAAATATGTTTAAGTATCTGTAATTTTAAGCTACTAAATAAGGACAAACAGAAGTAGCCTCTATAATACTTACAGTGCAGATAAAACAAAGACTTACCTCGTCTGCTGGTGCTGGAGCATCTCTGGAGCCAGGACAATGAGTCACAATATGCTGATGGCATCTTTTATGAACAACACATGTACAAACTGACAGTCCAGACAGGGAAGGGGTGTGGCGGGATGATACAACAAAAATGGCATTGATGCATTAAAAAAACAAACAAAAAAAAACAAGAATAAAAAATACAAATATTATGAGCCATGTGTGAAAAAAATATTTAAAGAGAATACAACTTCCTGGTTGAAATAATTTAAGAGACAAGGAAGGTTTATAACATTCAAGCTTTTCAAACAAACAACATCCTTCAATATAATCATCAGAGATGCCACAGGACCTTGCCAAAATTTCCTCAACTTTTTTTTTTTTTGGTGAAATTACATTATACCATTGCCGCCCTACCAGACTTCTGGGCTGATGAGGTACATACTACTTCTTAATCCAAAATAAACAAAAAAATATATCCCCAGTTTCGGCCCTTTTTAAAAAATTATTTATTCATGATGCATGATATGCTCTGCTCTCAACTTGCCTGACTAAACACATCTTGTAAATGCGCACGTCATTTTCAGTCAGTTACACTTTTCTGAGGCACTCAACATTTTTTATTTTTTAAAGCGTGACTTAAAATTTGTTCTTGATGATGAGGACGGAGAGTTTGACTTTAAAAATTGCTTTTCCCGCCATTCCATCCAGAAATCCATATCTAGGCCACTTAAGAATGATAATCTGGCACCAAGGGAATACTGTTTTTTAGAGAGGTAGGTCTGATGCTGAATGGGAAAGTAGAAGGCAAGGGGCGGGGAAAAGTAAAAAAAAAAAAAGAATTTTTTGCTGGTTTTAACATGTTGATCGTCTGATCAGCCCCAGGACAGAGACTCAAACCTCTGACCAATGGATCCCAATTGTAGCCAGGGTTTCCACTCATAAGCCATCTCAAAATTCAAGACTTCAGATTTTATTTAAAGACCAGTATTTTGAGAGGAAAAATACGAGCGATACACCCAGGAAATAAATTTACTCAAGACATAAAGTCAATATCATCATTTGATTTAGCAGAGTAATTAAGTAGTTTTCAATTACTGCCTGATCACACCATCATATTCAGCATTTAGATGTACGTGATCTCGAAATGAAGCTGTAATTAGAAGAGTCACTGAGGCTGAGAAATAAGCAGTGGTATCAAAAATACTGAATGGTTTTAATTAAAAAACAAAAAAAACAAAAAATAAACAACCTCGCTCCCCCTAAATAATAAACAAACAACACCTCAAAAAAAACCAACCCAACAAAAAAGCAAAACTACTTAAATACGGAATTCTTATAACTTTTAGATATATCCGCACGTAGCCCATTGGACAAAGTTTTCTTACTAATAATGAGTGTTATCTGCCCTCTTCACTGTCTTTAAATGATGGTTCTAGAAATAAACACTTCCATTTTATTGTCAGTTGTATGAGGAAACCAAAACCCAAATAAAACCTAACAAAAGAAGAAAACACACACACGTGCAAACGCACATACGAACAAAATAAAACCTGATGTCATTGCATTGTTAGGGAAAAGACAGACTGAAGGAACTATTCCTCTTTCATAGAGACGATACTGCAAGTCATATTATGATGTGTCAATCCTTGTCTTAAATGTGAGGATGGAAGACAAATTTTAAAAAAATTGAAGTTACTAACTCGTCTAGCTACTATTCTCTGTAAGAAAAATTATACACAAAATGAACTTTTCTCTTTATTTCTTTTTATTTATTATTTTTAATATTTTTACTGTGGGTTCTCTGAACTACCAATTGATTTTCCTGACTACAATCGCCAAATTCAAGACCGTTTTGGCAAATTTGTGAAAATCACGACTTTTCCCTGAATAGCCATCATTGGAAACTCAAAATAGTATAGTGATAGCGATATCTACAAGTACTTTGTAGCACCAAGATACCGTACAAGGCTGGCAAAAGATACAACCGGCGAGATAACAGGCTAATGAAAGATACAACATGCAAGATAACAGGCTAGCTAAAAATGCTCCACTACCTGTTGTTTCAAATTGCTTGCCTGTATTATCGATATCACACAATGTGGTAATCAAAAGTGCATAATTATTGACCTCGATCAAAAGCTGCAGGGATGTTAACACTATGAGCATGAATTTCGGGCCGAGCCAAATAAAAACTTTGAAGAGACCAGTTGTTGAGAACTCGTTCATTCACCCAAACCATAATTTCTTGCCAAAACTTTATAACACCGGCCCGTAACCTGTAATCATAGGCCCCTTTTCTTTTTGTCTTACAGCAAAACAATGATTTTGGCATCTACAGACCGAAGTACAAAGAAATGAGCAAACACACAATCTGGATTAATTCAGGAATGCCATACCCTTGGTTGTTTCTTGCCCGGAATGCAAGGCAAGTTTTTTTACTTTTCTGAAATTTCCATAAAAGTGGCACCCCTGAGTCATATATAGGAATAATTATGTAAACAAACAGCTGTGACAAAAAGATCAGAATTTTATTGGGAATAAGCCCTTAACATTTTCTGTGCTACTTATCACAGCTTCAAAACAAACAATTTAGCTAGGATTTCTTCTAAAAAATAAAGAACCGATGCATGTAATTCGGCAAAATAAAGGAAGGTACACAAACCTACATAATTCACACAAAATTTGACTGACCTTGACACTGATATCCTTGTTTCCCTATAATACCCCTGAAATAATAAAAGCAACAAATTACTACACAAGAACACATATCAGTTGTTGGGCATTATGACACATGAATTTAAAAATAAAGGTGATACCTTTTAGCTGCAACAGACAAAACTTGATAGTCTGATTTTCATAGCAGAATTTATTTCCAACTCATTTGACATAAATAGACATATTCTTCAATTCAAAAACAATGAAAGACAAAATAAGGAACTCACCATATAAAGTCTCGACACAAAGAGCAAAATGTGAACTGTCTAAAATACACTGCCAAAAATTTATGTCCATTGACTTGATGTATTCGTCGTCGCATTGCTCCCCGACGCCTATTGAGCATTCCTTCCTTCTCTTTGAACACTTTTTCCTTCGGGGCCGATTCAGCTGGAAGATAGTTAAAATAATAGAGAGAAGAAGAAATATAAAGAATCACAGAAACAAAATTTTAGAGTTAATAGCTAACTTGTTTTAAGAAAGACTGACAAGGTCAAAGAATAAAAAAATGCTCATTATGATTCTGGGAAAGGTTACTACTTTAAATGCATTTTGTTTCTCCTCTATTTTGAAAGGTTTTGTACCAATACAGGATGGTTGAAAAGTAAGTACCAAGTGGAAATGGTCAGAAATGGCTCAGTTTCCAAAAATATTGTTCAATTTTTTTCATTTAAAATTTTATATTGGGTCAGGCAAAAATAAACCAAAAAAACTGCTGAGCTTTAAAAACTTATACCCCTGTAACCATATAACTTAATATTAGCTCATAAGTGAAATATTCCCCGCCTTGATTAACCTGTTCAAAATTGGCTAAAAGGTCTGATCTGACATCTTGCACCTAACTTTTTTTTCTGTGGGGATTTGCAAAAGAGCATAAACAGTGCATGCATTAAATTATAACAAATGTAATGCAAATACTTTTTTTTAGAAATTCAAATATTTGGTGGCTGCATGTCTCCTCAGATTAATTGAAAATATTGACACCTATGTTTTATATTGAAATGTCAGCTTATATCCTACATTTATAATAAAGTTTGTATGATTTAAAATTCTTGACTTTCAAACAATCACTATATAATTTTTTCCACCAGGTGCTTGCTTTTCAAGCAACCTATACATATGTATCACATGAAATAGACTTCAGGATGTGTAATCCAAAACTATCATTAATCAGAAATGCTAGCAATTTCTTGTTTCTTTACAATTTGTTGGCTTAACTACTCTGAAGTGTATACCTCAATAGCTGAGAGTGAAACTGAGCAATAATATAATAATATACTCAATGAATCAGATGAAATTAAATTAATAAATTAGACTTTAATGTAGCGTGATTCAATTTACAGATACAGGCAATAAAAATTAAACCATCTCTTTAAAAAAAGGTTTTATCAAAGTAAGATTAAAGGTGTAAGACCTTTCAAAATAAAGGATATTATAATAATAGAGGTTCAGAATGATTTTTTTCCTCCACAAACACAATGACCTCAGCCTTTCAAAGGCAAGGTCCTAGTCCTATATAAAGCAGTAAATCATTGCTGATTCATTTTTGAAAGGTTTAATCCTAATGACTACTTCAATTTGCTTCATCTAAAGGGGGTATCAGCAGATAGCATCAACAAGGGAATGAGGAAATAGGAATTGAATAATCTTTTGAGAACATACAAACTGAAGAATAAGACTGACTTGAAAAGTGTCACAAAACTCTACCAAACATTATCTTGAAGTTATCATTCAAGTTCTACAAAAATTTAAAACAAGCTTTCAACAGATTAAAGGTGAATACAAAACAGGCTACAATTTAAAAATAAATAAATAAATAAAAATGCACCAATAATAACTTCTTACATGCTGGAGTCATCATTTATAGTTAGATTTAGTCATTCTGGCATGTGGGGAAAAAAGCACCTGATAACAAATCTGTTATTCCCGATATAGTTTGTATATAGCTACATTTGAATCTTCAAAAAGGATCGAAAGTTTATTTAAGCTTTGTGATTGTTTTTAAAAATAATTGTGTTTTAAAATTTAAAGTTTTTTTTTTTACAAAAAAAAATTAAAAAATGAATCACTTAATATGAGAAGGCAGGTTGATAAAATTCTCTCACATCAAAGATATTAAAAAAACTTTTATACCCCCCCCCCCCCTCAGTCCAGTTGTCCTAGTGCCATTGTATTTATTCAATGCTCATTATCATAAAGACAGGATCAAAGTGTGACGTCCACGTCATAATACAACTTCAATACAGTCATTTTTAAAACAAACATTCTACTGCATTTTCAGAAACTTTGAAGAATAGGAGATTGCAAGAGTTAAAAGAGGGAAAGGAGAGCAGCCATCTCATAATTGCATACCTTCTGTGTCAGAAGCATGAAACTCGATAACGATATGCAGTTTTCCATTCGGTTCCAAATCGATCTGAGAAAACAGACAAGAGTAAACAATACACTCGGTGACTCTTGGGACACAACTGATTTTGCAATTATTATTGTAAAGAGGTTCATGATATACTTATTACTTCACATTTACGTCTTAATCAAACAATTTACAATATGCAACGATAACCAAGCAATGCTAGCATTGTAAACGTAAAAAATTATAATGATCAATGCTATAGAATGAATTAGGAAAATGTCCGGATGGAGCGCCCCGATTCCGAGACGAAGCGATGATAAAAAATGGCCGCCGAAGTGTTCTTGAATCGGTAAAACAAGGCATCGAAAAGAAATCGTATTACGAAGCTATTCACCTCTAAAAATTATTTTTTTAAACTCACCCAGATGTCACGATTTTCTTTAACGTCATCAAATGGGATTGAACAGTTTGCCACAAACTCATCAGGTGGAATTGCAGCATCATGAAACACTGTCAAATTCAGATTCTGCCCATTGTGCACCTCAGACTCGAACTCCTCATTCCATATCCACTGCGGTTTCACGCTTTTGGGCTTTGTTGTTGTTTTAGCGATAAAAAGCTCATCCACATCTATGTTCACGTATGGTTCAATCTGTCTTGTTGGACCCACCATCAATCTCGTAGAGAAATCTGTGGGTTTCAGATCAGTAGCCTCGCAGACCTTCAGTTTTAGCGTTCCATTGAACGATCCTGTTTTGCCCCGTTCGGACATCTTGTCCGATTTGTGGGGCTGAATCCGAAGATCAAGAAATGATTATCCAAATCCTGCCGTCGGGGGAATCATTGAGAGACCCTAGAAGTATCACAAGTTAATCCACTGATATGAGGAATTCACAGTAATAATATCGCGGAAGTTGTATTATAGATTTCAGGACAGCCGTCAGGAAAAATGCAAATATGGCTTTGCGCATGCGTTGTAATTGGAAGCCTTATCTTCGACCCGTGAAAGCCTGAAGAAGGTATGCCAGTTATCTTACCAGTTCTACAGCTAAAGCACGCAATGGGAAATTCACAATCACGATTCATTTGTTTCTTGTCAGTAGTTCAAGGTTTGTATTTGTCCAAGATGTTATGAACAAAAAATGCCCTGCAAAAGTCTTATGTAATTACTTTTACTTTACTGAAGTCAAAAATGGCTTCTAAAATAGTCAAAATAGAATACTTTTTATCTGTTTTTGCTTTAGAAACCTTGACAGGCGAAACACCCAACACGATTATGAGGTTGTTATTTAATTTATTAGAAGTGAAAACGGGTTTCGCATCTCTCTCTCTCTCTCTCTCTCTCTCTCTCTCTCTCTCTCTCTCTCTCTCTCTCTCTCTCTCTCTCTTGAACCAAATGGTACACTAGTTTCTGTAAGGTCCACCTCCACCCCCACCCCCACTTTCTTAATCATGTGATTTCGTTCGCGTAAGGTCGTAATCTCATTGTCAGAAAAAAAGATTGAAAGTTACGCTTGCAGTTGGTTAGAGAAAGAATAAACAAGGATGGAATTATTTTGTACTAAAACTGTCAACAGCTTCACAAACTTAATTATTAAACTTTGAAAAGGAGTTAGCTACCATCTGGTGAAAACGCTGGAGTTTTAAGTGGACGTTGATACACAATGGATATGTGAGCAGATTATGATAAAAGTTAAAATTATCCCTTCACGCCACTGTCTTGGGTGAGTAATATTTATGTTGGTACTATGGGGAGTTGGACACGTTTCCTCTTGGTAAGTCAGTGGATGGAGCTGAAAATTTAATCGCTCCCACGAGGGACTTATTCTATACCGTGCTTTCATTATTCTTCGACAAAGGCATAAATTATATATATTTTTTAAAAAGTTTAATATTAGCCAATGTGGCAACCCTAGCCTGGGGGCGAGTAAGGTGGATTTGCATTTGTTTTGATGCAGTTTGTTGGGGTGTGCGAGTTAACAAAACCCAAAGAAGCAGATTATTAGATCAGTAATTAAACTAATCAAAGTCGCTGTTTTATGAAGTTCGAACTAATGATCTAATGACAAAGGTTACTTTGTATAGACAGTGTAATGTTCAAATTGTTTATTGTGTCATGTCATGTATGTATGTATGTATGTGTTATGTCATGTTGTCATGTTATGTGTATGTATGTATGTATGTATGTATGTATGTATGTATGTATGTATGTATGTATGTATGTATTTATGTATGTATGTAT
>JBCIKM010000001.1:660165-694097 GCA_039654465.1 Melibe viridis
TCAAAGCTCATGTTCATTACCAGTCCTCATGTTCACTCTCAAAGCTCATGTTCATTACCAGTCCTCATGTTCACTCTCAAAGCTCATGTTCAATCTCAAAGCTCGTGTGTCAAGAAAGTCATGTTGACTCAAAATAAACCCTCGTGCTCCAGTCAACCCACCTCGTGCTCGTTGAGTTTCTTCTTGGCCTCCTTCTCCACGGTGGGGATGGGAGACTGGACGTCTGCGGCCACCTGCCTGTCCTTGTCCTGCAGCCAGGCCTGAACGTCCTGCATGTCCAGCAGGAAGGCTTGGGTGGCTGCCAGGGCATTGGTCAGCTCCTGTTGCCGGTCCACCAGGCGCTCCCCAATGATTTCGTAGCGCTGGTTGATGTCCAGCAGCTGCTGCTGTGTCTCAGACAGGTCTGCAAACACAGTCAGGACACAATTCATTGATAGCTGGGCCCATGAAAATACATTTTAAAAGTCTTCTGCAAGAAGAAATAATATCGTAAAGCAAGACCATCTGATATTTGTCTTTCAGTCGACCACAGATTTCATTAAATATCCCTCACAATCAGCAAATCTGGAGAGAGAAAAAACTTCCCTAATTTTAAAATCTAATTAGGAAAGAAAAGAATTGTTCCATATCTGAAAAAAGTAAATTTTTTAATAAGGTTTATACTAATTTCAAAGCAAAGAAAAATAAATCCAAAGAGTACAAGACTGTAATTGAAATCAATTTTGATAAGTCCAAATAAAACAAATAGTCAAACAAATGGAAAAGATTTCCCACTGCAGACAGAGTGTCGACTCACAGGGCTTCATCACACAAAACAAAGAGGTTTGCAGTTGTAAAGGGGTTTTGCAGGATCAAATAAAGAAAATTTTAAGGGCCAATTTTTCAAAATATGAGCAGTGAAGAATTCAAGCAGCTGAGTCAGAATGTGTAAGAATGAAAATAAAAAAAGTAGCTTTAGTTAAAACTAAAACAGAGAGACGATGTGAATGAAGCATAGACGAGTGAGGACCTGTTGTACTTCCCATCTACTCCATTCAAATGTTTCTCACACAACGGTTGCATCTGTCTACTTGAGACACTACAGGCAATAACTAATATTTCCTTCCTTGACTCACTCAGAGATCAAAATAAAAATAAATGAAAACACAAGCCTTGCATGAAGTAAAACTACAATAATGTTTCCATCCACTGTACCGGTACCAGACTCACACTGTACCAGCCCGAGGTAGCTCAATAACACAGAATGGGTCTACCGTTTCCTGCCATCAATTGGCAGCAAAAGGCGATGAGTGTGTACACTTCTAAAGGGAGAACAGAGACAAACTACACTGACCGTTTCGGGTGGTATCCTTTTTTAACACAGACATATGAAATACATAATATAAAATATATAACACTAAAAAAAGGACTGGGATGAAAATGTAAATGCAAGGGAGCAACCAACGTTAATGTTCAGTGTAGCTTGTCTCTGTACTCCCTTTGGAAGCTCTCACATGGCCTTTTGCTGCCTTCTCTATCCAGCTTCCAGCAGCCTCCATTCTACATTGCCACCATCCGTAGGAGGCACAAGCCTCAGAATGAAATCAAGCGGCTTCACAGTAAGACAAGGACAGATTAAATCAAAGTTTCTGTATTGGGTTTACTGTATATTTTGAGCATCTTCATTGCTTTATCCATCTGAATGACATGAATAGAATGCTTCAAGGTAAAAATAAGAAAAAGACAACAGTTATTTTAAAAAATGTAAAATTAGTGTTGTTTCATTTGTCTACATTATCAAGGAAAGTTTGATAAAGGATGATAATATCAGTGGGAGAAGACAACTAGGAAGGTTTTTTGACAATTGGAATAGTCATAAGGCTTATCACACAGTTTTGGTTGGTTGGCTGGCTGGCTGGTTGGTTAGGATGATTCAAGGATAATGAATTATAAAGTCAGGGTTAAGTAAAATGATATTTGATATAATATTTAAAAGCTTGGTGAGGACAAACAAAGGCTAAACCAAAATGATAAAAGGACTCCATAAGCTCAGGGATTGGGGTCAGCATTTGTACATGAAAATCACAGTTTTGTCTGGATCAATGCTTAAAAAACAAAACAAAACACGAACCCATCTCATTTCTATTTGGATATAAGATCACTTTCATTGCTTTCACAAATTAATGTGAAACAAAAAACTGACAAGTGAAATAATTATACAATATCAAACTTGGTTTGAAATAACTCCAAACTGGTTCTTATTGCACTCAATGATTCAAAGAACAGGTATTGTCAGACCTGAAACATTAATTTTGAGTAAGACTTTCCACTTTTTTAAGTGTTGTCTTTGAATTCTTGTCTACAGGTTGGTTTCACCTACCCACATCGTTTGACTCGAGAGAATAATCGGGGACCGTTTTCCCGATCTCTCGTCTCACGCCGGTTGGTTTCACCAGTTTGCACTGACTGCCATCCTTGAGGATCACAGTGCAGATTTGCATACCCTGTATAGCTGGCCACACTTAGGGCCTTGGTCAGCACATCAATAAATATGCTCCACTATATTTCAACTTCATTAAGCAATTCATTATCGCCATGTGCCTTTCATGAGGAACACCCGAGCAGAGCAGGGCATGTCATGGGCAGATAAAGGCAGTAAAAAGAGCTGTAAAATATGGTGCTAACAGGTGGACTTAATCCCAAAATGATTTGAAAATAGAGCCACTAATGCTAAAATGAGGTATTTTGGAAAAAGAATTGTAATTTCAAGGAACAATTTCTTGGATTTCCAATAACTTTTGTGTAAGGTTAGTTTCGAGTTTGTTTTGTTTTTTATATGTATGTGTGACAGGCCAGACACACAAGGGTCCAAGGGTCACAAGGTCAGGGGGGTGAAGGGTCGGGAGGTCAAGGGGTGGTCTTACCATCCAGCAGGATGTTGTCTGTGGAACTCTTCCTGCTGCTGATGCCACTGGACTCACTCGACATGGAGCTTTTCATGGCAACGCTGGGGGAGAGAGGGATGGTGGGGGAGGGGGTGCGCAGCCGCGGGGACAGCAGCCCTGGGATACGTCTGGTTCCTGCAAAGGGACAGGACGGGACAGGACAGGACAGGCCCCCCATTCCAACCAGCCCAGGCAGCCAGGCAATGACAGGAGTCGCAGAGAGACAGAGACAGCATTAGGGAGGTATAATGACATGGCATCACAGCACTGCATAGGGACAAAGTTGTTCTTTCTTCATCGTATTTGATGTTAGATAATGAGCAAGGATTCAGTTCATACATACTGACCACCACTATGACCAAATGCTCTGACTGACACAAAACGTCATAGAGCCTATGATAGACTCTGGCATCTTTGTTAGTTATTGACCGTCTTTCCACAAAATTAGTAGAGCCACAAAGAGATTGCTGCTTGTGATTCAGATGGCAAACCTACAACATATACTAGATAATGAGTCGAGACGACTCCTTTCTTTGCCCAACCACAATTCTTTTTCTATGCCAAAGGGATGATTGCACCTTGGACAGATAAATGTGGGAAACATGTAATCATGTTTTTTCAGGTTCACAAAATAAATTGTGTTCCTTTTTTCCATAGACAGTGAGGACAGAGATTAAGATTTTGCCTATTTTGTGTAGGTATTGAACTTCTTCAGAATCCCAATGCCAGCAGCTGCGGTATGAAAGCAAGGCAGAGAAAGCAGTCATGGCAAAATACCTCAAAGGGTTTTGTAAGCAAGCATAGGATGATTAACTTCACATAGAAAAATGTATTTCTAGACCTTTAGCCTACTTAAAATTTCTAGTTTTCTGAAGCAATGAGAAGACATTAATTCTTTGTAAGATGTGAAAAGTAGAAATTAATGAATTTGTTCTGTCTCAAGATGAAAATGAAAGCATATGAATTTTTGTAGGACAATTATGCAAACTGGGAGTAACTCCAGGTAAAAAAAAAGGTCACATTAGCATCAAGAGGAAGGAAGGGGGAAAGAGGAAAGAAGGAGGGAAGGGTGAGGGGAAGGAGACAGAGTTGGGATGAGGATAGAGTCCGAGAGGAAGACAGCGACACAAATGTCTAGGAAGGTCCAAGACATGATAGCAAAACATACAGGCATAAACAAACACACAAACGTTAAGTGATAGACAAGCTCAATCTTCAAAAGTTGTTGATTGTAGATCTGTTGATGGCTGACAAACTCTTTTCTTAAATTTGCAGATATTTCAAAGGAAAATTCTAATGATTCAAAAGGGGGAAAGCTACACTTTCCAGTTCTGCTGCCAAATGGTCAGCTTCACCAAGACTGTTGTATATTAAAAAAGAATATATTAGTGTTGATTAGTGATATATGGTTGTTTGATATCATACCGCTATAGATCAATCGGAAAGTGCTTTGTTATAATCTTGATAGGTGCTATATATAGGATTTTTTTTTTAAAAGAGAAGAAAAATTGTCACCTTCACAGGTTTGCAAATAAAAAGTGTGGGTGAGTAAAAAATATGAACATATGGTTTTCTAAGAAAGTTATAGTTATAATCTCCAAGGCTAAAACAAAGGATCAAATCTCTGTATATGGAGAGAAAAAAAAACTCCACGGACAAGTTGATAAAAAATAAACAAACAAAAATAAGAAAAAAGACAAGACTGCGTCCCTATTGGGAGTGAGGAGGGAAAGTATTCCGGTGACTTACGTCCTGCCCGCCTGATGGGGCTGATGGGCCGCTCTCCCTGGTTGGTCATGGCCTCTAGCACATTGCCAAGGTCGTTGACCTCATCAACTTTAACCCCTTGGGTATCATACTCCTCTAGCATGGGCTGCAATCATAGAGACAAGGAAGGCAAGTTTAGAAGACAAAGACATTTTTCTACAGGGAGAAAGCTTTAATTAAAAAACAAAAACAAAAACGAATTCCCACAAGATAAAAAATATTCTCACACAAAATTACTCTCCTTTCCCCCAAAAAAATTTGCTCTGAAAAACAGATCACTTTTAAAAATGATTCAAACTTTTGACAACAACAACAACAACAACAACAACAACAACAACAACAACAAATGCTCAATAAGACAGCGGATGCAGTTATCAGTCCAATGAATTTCATAAAGTAAATTATTCTTATTCAAAGAAACCGCTCTTCATTTGCACCCTGTTTTCAGTTCAACAATATATTAGAGGCAAAAGGCCTTTGCAGTTTTTACATCCAAGAAAAAATAAACTCAATGTAGATGTGCTCACCTTGAGCTGGGCCACCTGTTTTTCAATGGTGACCAAGTCTACAGACACGGGTTCAAACTCATCCATCTGTGCCTCCATTTGGGCCAGCCACAGCAGCATCAGAGTCTTTGCAGACTCAAACTCCTTGCCTTGCTGATCCCTGTCCGCCAACTCAGCCTCTTTCTCCTTGAAGGCAGCATTGAATTCCTGCAAGCCCTTCTCCAGACCTGAAATGGCTTGAGTCACCGGTGCAGGGTTGCCGGTTCGTCCGTCTTCTTTCAAGTCCCTGGCCAGAGACTTCAGCTGGGCAATGTCCTCCTCTATGCCCCGCTTCTCCTGGGCAATGACCTCCAGCTTGTCGACGGCTTCCTCCGGGGTCAGCTGGTTCATGTCGTGGGAGTTCATGTCCTCCATCTTGGCCTGCAGCCAGTCGTGGCACGAGTCCAAGTTGTCCTGGAAGGAGTCCAGTTTCTCCCCAAAATCCTGGAAGGCCTGGTCTTTCTTCTGGCAGGCCGCCTTGACCTCGTTGAACCGGTCCTCAATATCCAGGAGATTCTGCTCCAGCTCTCGGGCCATGTGGAGGTCACCTGACTTGATGAGTTTCAGGGCAGCGTTACGGACAGAGGCAACACTGTCTCCATGACTGCAGGAATGGCACAGACATGACAGTTAGTTGCTGTTTTACTTTGAGACTAATTGTACAAGGACAAGAATTAATATTTGTCTAAAATAAACCATGAGAATCAGCATAAGGGGAATATCATATCAAAGAATCACAACTAAATTAGATATCTCCTCAGGTTATATTAGACAGAAGAGTTTCTCCAGTATTTGCAAGCTTGACACAGTGTGTATTATTCCTTCTCCAAGACTGCAGCCAATATTATTCAAGACGGATGATGTAAGATTGGCAGTTTGAAATCTATAGTTGTCCAAAGTAGGATTTGAGAATAGGGCCTACTGCAGCTGATCTACTTCTTCCTTTGCTGAGGTCTGCTCTCAGCATTATTGCTGTCAAATCCTCTGTTTTTTATCCATATCCATTCGTACTGCCTTAGTTGTGTCAAGATCGAGCTCCATAGAGCTGAGAAAACCTCTGAATCACAAGAAATGAAGACAGGCAAATGATCAGTTCACCGTGCCGAATCTTGCGTGGCATAATGAGCAATAGATAAGGGGTATTACTCAATCTCTAACCAAACAATAGTTGCTGTTGCCTTTGGTGGTATCCGCTCATTGAGGAAGACCAATGAGCCAATTTACCACTGAGAGACTGTCTTTTAAACATTAAAATATTCTGTGTTTTCAGCACCAGCTTTAGAACATTATTAGAACATTTATATCATGCTGTTCTCACCTGTACACGTCGGCTGCCACAATCTTGAACTGCTGCTCCTGGTCAGCCATGGTGGCTGTGTCCAGGGCGATGGGCTGCTGGGAAGCCACGGCTTTCTCTGCCGTGTTCAGCCAATCCAGCAGGTCAGACACAGCCCCCTGGATGTCCTGCGACTGCGTGATGGTGGCCTGCAGCAGTTTCGTGCGGTCATTGACGGCATCGCACACATTCTGGTACCGGGCCTCAATCTCTTTCAGGTTGTGTACCAGTTTTTCAACCTGAGGGAGAAAGGAGAATGCTGGATGTGTTATCAACATGTACAAAAACAAAAAAACATGACGGTTTTCAGCAATCAGTATCATCATTCAATCATTTAGAGGTCATGAATCTTAAAAATAGCTTAGAAAATATTTTGACCTGTTGAGAAAATTGTTAATGGTCTAAATGGAATTTCTAATTCCTAGACTCCTGAAAAGGTGTGAGAAAGAAATGGACATCCCCGTTGAGATTGACAGTCACAGTTCCCTGACCTGTCCTTTGTCAGCAGGTAGTCCACTCAGGCTGTTGGTGAGGTCGTGACCTTTCTTGGTTGTTTCCTCCATGATGGGGGACTGGCCAAGGGCATCACTGCTAAGGGCCTTGACCTTTTCCAGCTGACTGTGAAGAAGGTCAGGATCAGGGGTGCCACTCTCCTGAAAGATAAATATATTGAAGAGTATTTAGTATGACCACACTGGGCCACAAATCCTTGCCCCCTTTTCAGTTATAATCACCAGACACCCATCCCCAAATACCCCCGAGACATATCCCTTTTCTGTCATATAAAAATTTTGAAAACCTCTACAGAAAAATTGCTTTTGCATGACTTTATCAAATAAAAAACTGAATATTTTCAAACCAACTGATGAGAAAATGAACATGAACAGGCAGAACTTTCAATGACTTTTGTGTGCAGTGGTGGCCAAAAACAAGCAATAAACTAACAAACAAGAAAATTGATAATTAAACTGCACTCCACCATGACTCTCATCTCTATGTCCCCCCAGTGTTCTTTCCTCTCCACCTTGAACATGGGTGAACAAACAAAGAAATCCAGCCCGGGTGGCTCTATGATCCTGAACCATGACACCCCTAACACCAGCAGCAGCAATGAAGAAACAAAATCTATCAACATTTAAGTGAACTGGGCGATGGGTGGCTCTGTCATGCCACAGGGCATGCATTGAATTCCTGCTGGCAGGACTGCTCCAAATACAGGGCAGCGCTGCATTCCAGCTGCCCCTGGGTCACACACACACACACACACACACACACACACACACACACACACCAACCTGTTGTATGGTGGCCAGGTGGTCCTCTGCCTCGGCCAGCCACGACAGCATCTTGAAGGCTGAGTCGTTGAAGCCACGCTGCTTGGAGTTGATGTCTGCAAGCTGGTCTCCGAAAGATGTGCACCTGGAAAATGGAAGAAGTTGTAGTAAACACATGTAAGTATTAACGGCTTCAGGTCAGCAAGCTCTCTAGCATAGGTCTTGTGACAGGGGTGAGTTTCAGAAGAAAAAAACTTCTTCAAAGACTGATGCACACAATGTTATGTTCCCTTCTTTATCTCTGTAGAATAAAAAGCTGTTAAGGCCACCAGCAGAATTGGGTTTTTTTTTCACTAAAACATAACTTGGCTACAAGACCTGTAGTACAGAGCATGTCCTTTCAGAAAGTTGCCTACAATAGCATTGACTAATGCTCAAGACAACATTCACGTAGAAGCTGAAGCTCACAATGAAAAAAAAAACAACACCACCTGAATTTATGCTCTCTATAATTTGCCATTTACATGACAGAAAATAGTATAGGCACAATGCCGCGGTGAGTCAAAGCCATAGAACGGGGGAAAAAAAGGAAGTCATCAGAGGAGGGAATCAAACCCAGGACCTGTCACGGCCCCGATCTGCCAAGCCACTGCCAGGATAGCAGGTTCCATTCCCTCTGACCACTTCCTATTTTTTTCCTTTCTTTCTATGGCTTTGACTCACCTCGGCACTGTGCCTATACTATTTTCTGTTTATTTTCATCCATTTCCAGTGCCAGCTCCTCTTTTCTACATTTACATGACCCGATTTTTAAACAATTTTCTGGACAAATATTCAACATACAACGCACAAATCCCTTAACAAAGACTGTTTGTAAGGAAGGGTATTTATCAACTGACGTCTTTTTAAAGGCCTTAATCATGTAATATTATAGAAAGTTTTAATCAGCTCCATTGCCTAGGACGGGGCCAGACTGCCATGCTGGAAGGTGTGGCTTAGTTCCTGCCAGGGCCGTCCTGTCAACCAAATTGCTCTGCTGCACCTGCCACTTGGGTTCTCAAGGTCATCCCTTGGGACAGACCCCTAAGACAAATTTCCCCTTTGGGAGCAATAAAGGGACATTTGTTTTATTTCTATTGCAGCTTCATCTCTAACCCAAAAAACTCAACAAAACCCAGACCATGTTTATGACAAGTTCCCTGGCAGCATCTTCCGGGAGTCCCACCTGTTCTTGAGGTCTGTGTACTCCTCTGACAGGTCCTTCAGTTTGTCCTTGACATTGTCTGCCGCCACACAATCCATGCTGATCAAACTACTGCGGGCAGGACGCTGACGGTCAGCACGGAAAGCCTCCACCTCCAGCTTGTGCAGCTGTACAACAACCAAAGAACACAGAATTGGACGCTGGTTTTGTACATCTTTTTGTATATAATTCATAGTCAATCACTATGTACAGTATAAACATTAAGAGACATTAAAACAATTAAAGCAAATTTTAGCGAACACTTTTAAAAATGACTTCAAACTATTGAAGGGGTAAAATGTACAAAGAGGGTCATAGTCACATCTCACACCAAACTACACATGATTGTTTTTTTTGTTTTTTTTTACCTTAATATTGCAATCAGAGAAGAAAGCACTGAGGCAACAAATACAAAATAGTTGATTATTTTCTCCTACCTTGGCTTCCTCCATGTATTTCTGCACAGCAATGGACATGAACCGGACGTCTGCCTGATGGGACACAATGTCGTTGAGTAATTCCCCTTGTTTGTCCTGTATGGGCTTCAGGTCCTCAAAGCGACGCAAGCACTCCTCTAGCCAGTCAAGTTCTTTGTTGCTTGCATCCTTCCAGGCTCCAAATTTGGCAGCCTCTGCCTCAAACTTGCCCAGTTCTTCGCACGCTTTGGTCAGGTGTTTGAGTCTCCTCTCAGATGTTCTCACAACCTGTGGGAACAGGAAGTGGAAAACAAGTTACAAACTTCTCAACAGCGTCAGGCGGTATTATCACCACAAAAAAACCCCCCAAAAACCCAGTAAAGTCTTTTATTTTATCTTTATGACCTTCAACTTTAACAGATGGTGGACAATTCACCTTCTCCAGGGCCTTCTTGAGGGCAGCTGCCTGGCCAGACATCTCCGTCACCTGCTCTGGAATCAGCTCCTCCTGGTAATGCTCTGTCAGTTGCTCTGCCTGGTACACCAGGGACAGGATGGGCTGCTGGTGGCTCATGACCTCCTCATGGACGCCCTGCAGGGGTCAAGGATTAGTCATTGTGAGTCAGTCAAATAAAATGAGATTTGTTTACAAGTTAATCTATCCTTGTATTCGATAGTTCAACACCTTTTCCTCAAGCACACAGTTTTCATCCTAAAAGATTCCTTGTATGAAATGTCTGTACTCAGTCCCAGTTATTTCTCATTTCATCTCTTCTCCAAATTTCCGTCCCTGAAATGATGAGGTAGGCATGTTAGACAGTATTAAATTGGATTAGAAAAGGCTTCTGTAGATTTGCAAAATTTACAAGAGGAACCCTAAAACAAAGAATCTACGATAAAAGAAACTATAAGTGACACACAGAAAGCAGCAGGGCAATCCATCTTTGGGTCAGATGGTATGTGTTATGGTCCAGGAAGACCAGGGAACATAAATCCCCAATCCCCCACCCTTCAGCACATCCACCTGACTAATTTGAACGTAGTTTTATGATTGACATAGAAGCAAGGTCAGCCAGTCATCTGTTGAGATCCCACAGGGCAGGACCACACACACAAGCTAACGGTTGGGGACCCACCTTCTGTGCCTCCAGCTGGCTGCGTATCTGGTAGACCTCGTCTCCCATCTGGCAGTCCTCCTTCAGTGCCTGCTCAAAGCCAATCACCTTCTGCATCTGTGCGGCCAGATCCTGCATCAGCTTGTCATAGGAGTCACCCATTCGACCCTGCAGGAATGCAATGGCCATGGTGAGATGAAGGAAAGACAGGAAAAGGGAAAAGGACACATTTCACAAATAACTAAGCACATGAAAAAACTGCATTTTACATTGATTAACAGATGGAAGGTTGGTTTCTTCATTAAACAACTTGAAAAACGTTGAAAGTTTTTACAAAATTTTTTTTTGCAGTGCTGGTAGTTACATTCAAGAACAAAACTGGCAATATAATTGCACAAACAGAATAATAATAATGAGATAAATGATTGGTGACATATAAAAATGAGATCATCAGTTTGAAAACTATGATTTTTTTTTTTTTTTTTTTTTTAAATTTCATCTCACAGTGAAACTGATCACTTTTGAACTTAAAAAGGTTTACTAATTTAAGATTTGCCACCATCAATATTAATTTCACACTTGATTAGAATAGTCAACCTCAAAAGCATTACGGTACAATTAAAAGGAAAGTTAGAAAGATAATAAAAAAAGTATCCCCAAAGCTATTTCATGCTGCAAATCTAGACTGGTGCCAAGACACCGAAAAGGTAGATAAACTAAAGACTGATGGTTTTTCTTATGTAAAATAGTTCAAATGTTAGCACAGGTTGGTGCATGAGATCATCTATTCAATTATCAGAAAAATGAAAAAAGTTTTCAATTTAAAGTTATCACATGATTACATCAAACAGATATATTGCAGGAAAAGGGAGGATGTTTTAAGGAAAAAGATGAAGACATTGGGATTCTTCTATGCTACACAATTGTTTGTGCAAAATTTGAAAGTTAAACTCCTATAATAAATTTTCATTCTATCTCCTCACAATTCAAAAAAGGCTTGTAATATTTTCAAAGAAGCAACACTGGGCGGGAATCAAAATATGTGCGGATGCAAGATGAGTGAGATATTGTGCACTGTCTCGCTTTAAACTACAAAATCCCTCAAACCCTCTGCCAGCATCATCTAGGTCCAAATCTACACACTGGTTTTTCCACAAATGAGGATTCCATGTTCTATCTCAAAACTAGAAGCTTATGAACCATCTTTGACTGATGGGTAAGCAACTGGCAGACATGGTCTGACATGTTTGCCCCTTCCACTTGTGCTTGCTCCCCTGTTACACATCTAGCATGTCCCAAAGTTAAATCATAGCTTTGGTGTTTTTCACCTCTGGAAATGACACAGAATATCTCAACCAGCCACAGAGGAATTCAGATAAAACAGATCAAATAGATCAAAGCAATCAAACTGAAAATGAAGCAATCATTACAGCCAACACAAGAAAAAAGAGAGAGATGTGAAAAAAAGAGAAGTATTCACAAAACAAAAAAGTCAACCAAATAATAACAAGCCTGTGGCAGATTTCATTATGTTGCAAACTCTGACACTTGCTTTTAGGATGTTTCAACAAAGTCAACAAAGTCATTCCTGTTAGAGTTATTCACATGTTAGTAACAGCTGACGGAGGATGAAAGTGATGCTTAACTAACTCATCCCATTTCAAAGGTTGCATAAACATACATGTTAATACTCTAGTCTTTATCTTCATGCTCATTCAACTACAGCATTACTTCTATCCACAATGGATCAGCCCTCTGTTACAGTTCTCCACTTTAGTTTCAATCCGAACCACTAATCCTCCTCACTGATGGTTCATGCATTGTTGTTTGTTGAGTTGACACATCCTCATTGTAAAACAAATAAAACAAAATGCCACTGGGGGGGTAAGAAGCGTGAGATGTAGACACAGAATCCATGCATGGTGTATACACTCCCAGACTCGAAAAAAAATGTCAAGAATGTTTGGGGAAAGGGAGGACCTTGCAGCGGTGGAAGCACATGTGAGGTTAACTAGGTCATCTGCCTGTGTGGTACATCTCTGTCTCTGCAGCGCATGGAGAGAAATGAGGGACACCACATGCAGTAGTCTACACACAATACACAAAGCCAGAGAACGATTCCATAGCATTCAGGGACGAGCACATGCCAAGAAGAATGCACATCTGGGACACTGAATATCGATGAGGTACCTTGCGGCGGTCCTTCGTGGTTGTTTTGGCTTTCATGTTTAGTTTGAAGAGCTTTTCGGTGATTCTAAAGGCTTCGTTCTCCGGGAAAGATGGGCTGCCCCCATCCATGGGGGATCCCAGTGGGGACATGGGAGAGCCTGGGCTGGTTGTGGAGAGACTGATGACTTGACGGAGTCCCTTCTGTATTGGCAGATCCTCCGGAGGAGTTTTGGGCTCCCTGCTAGCAACCCTTGCATCATCACTCTCACTCAATTTGGCCTCTACGTCACTGTCTTCATAGTTATCACTAGCCACCTCCTCCACTTCTGGGGACAGGTCTTTGAACCGTACCCTTCGACCTTTGCTCTTGGTGCTGCCTTTGAGGCTAGACACAGGCAGGTCCAGTTCCTGAGGTCTGGACTGACCAATCTTGTCCTGGACATCTTCAATCAGTTCTCTGGGTTTCAATGCTGGGCTTGATTTGCTCTCTCTTTCATCATTTACACTCTCAGACTCTTCTTCAGGCATTCCCATGGCTGTTTCATTCTCATGTTTATTTTCATGGACAATTCCTTGTTTCATGGATAAAGACGGTTGACACAACTCAAGCTCCTTAGAAATGCCACCATCAGAAGAATCTTTTTCTGAAGGCAAAGTATCAGGACTAGTCTGTTCTCCTACAGCAAGTGGTTTGTGGAGTTGATCCCTTTGTTGTCTTCCTTGATCCTTCTCAGGAGAGTCTCTATATGGGATATGGCCAGTCGGAGGTCTTTCATCTGATACATTGATAACAACACTTAGCCTTTCCCCAAACACATTCCCATCTTCAAATCCTTGGTCACCCTGTTTCTCTCTATGGTCACCTTCTGTCCCTGCTAATACATCCACATCTTTATCGGTGATGATGATGTCCTTAGACTTGGGATTTAAATCTGTATCAGTGAGAACGTCCTTAGAGTTGTTTTGTTCTCCTCTGGAATGTTGAAGTATGGGGGGTGCATTTTCTATACCTACGGCTACATTTCCAGACCTTGACTCATCCATGGGAGTGGTTTCTTCCAACTGAGCAGATTTTGTACCAGGAGATGATACAATTGTTTTAGGTTTAGCATTGTCATCTGCGATACTTTCAAGCACAGATCTGACTTTGTCCTTAGGATCTGATGGAAACGAGACAATGATTTTCACTGGGGAGGAATGCTTTTCTCTTCTGATGAACCCCTTGTCTAGGGAGTCTTTCTCTTCACTTTTTAACCGAGTTAACTGTTTTATGAGAGCTCCATTGACCTTGTCAATCACTGAGGACCATAACGGCTCTTTAGGCGACAAGCCATCCTTTTCTTCCTCTGGGATGAAGACATGGCCAACATCTCCGTTGAGAAATTCCTGAGATTCATGTTTACCCTCTTCAGCTCCAACTACCTCTTTGTCTTCTTCACCACCACTGTCTCCCCGTGGTGAGGAGCCTCCAATAGAGGAGGGATCCTTCTTTTGTCCTTCTGGTGTCTCTGGCTGAGCAATCGAGTCTGCTGCAAATTTGGGTGGTTCAAAGTCAGATGGAATGGTGCTTGTGATCAGAGGCCTGGGTGATGGGGGCCTGTCCCTGAGGTCTAATAAGGAACCAACGGGAGTGGCATCGGCTGACCGATTCTGTGGGGTCAAGGAGCCATGATGGCCATTGTAGTTCACATCCAGTCTGTTTGGATTTTGTCCATATGAAGGAGAGGGAGATGATCTTCTGGAATTGTCATAGGAAGAGTATGGAGAGGAATTCCTGGACGGGTCCTGTAGACCTTCACGCGTGCTGGTGCTGATGATGAGACCGGCTGAAATGGCGTCTTTGAAATTAATCTCATCTTTACGTATAGGGTGTACATACATGCCTTTGTAAGAATCTATGGTGTTCTTTTTGATCGCATCTCCAAGTGTCATTATGCTTTCAGCCCCAATGTCTCTGACTTCAGGATTTTTGTCTGTAATGATTTTATCACTGATGAGCTCCTGCAAACATTTGGTGTCCCCTGTATCTGGGTGCATAAACTGTCCAGACAGCTCAAAGTACAAGCCACGATCCACAGCACTGTACAGGGACAAGCCTTGAGGGCTTAGAATAAAGCCCATCTCTACCGCTTGCCTTAGGTTCATTGTCTCACCAGTCTGGGGATTCTTGAAGTCCCCTGTCTTCAAGTCTATGAGTCCCATACTAGCAGCTTTCCTCAAGGTGATGCCTTGTATAGAATCGGGATCAATGACAGATGAGTTGGTTCGATGTAAGACCCCACTATTGAAGGCATCTTCAAATTGTTGTTTTCCTAAGTTGCTTTCATCTTCACCTTGCAAACTCATATCAGTAGTTTTCTTTGTATGAGCTTTGTCTTTGAAAATCAGCCCAACATCCCTAGCTTGTTTCAAAGTGATTATTGTACCAGTGCTTAGGTCTAAGTATTTCCCATTTTCTGGGTCTATCACTCCGGTCTCAATGGCAGCTTTCACTGTTGTCGGCAGTTTGGTGTTGGATGAAATCACCTCCACCACCTCACCGTTGATGAGACCTGACTCAATGCTCTCCTCTAAGTCTAGAATTCGTCCAGTCTCTGGATCACAGAGCAGAGAGTTTTCATCATCGTACACACCATTTTCTATGGCAGCAAAGAGAGACATGGGCTTCTCCTCTATCAGCTGCTTCCTGATGGCGTCCTGGAGAAGGGAGTCTAGAGATGCTGACAGTTCATCGGTGGGAGGATTCCAGCCATTCTGGAGGTCTTTCATCATCTCTTCTTTCCTGTGTGAAGCACTGTGCCCATTCAAATGCACATCCAAGTCATTGAAGCTGTGGCTTCGCTCAGTCTTAAATGCTTCTACTTTGTCTTCTTTGTGAAAAATCTCTGAACATGCGCTCTGGCTGCGTTCATAAAACCCCCTCTTTTCTGGTCCCTCCAAGTCCTGTTCCCTGTCCCGGTCAAAGGTCACCGGGATGGAAGACTCACTTTCAGTGAAGCTGATGTCCATTTCTGAGGGGAGAGTTTTGATGGAACACTCCCTGAAGGATTTGGATGGGGAAGAGGCCTCATCAGAGTTCAGGTCTGTAAAAGAGGCTCTTGAACTGATTCTAGTATCCAACTCAGAGGATCCACTTTGGTAGTCTGGAATGGAGGGTACTATCTGGGATAGATTGACAGGCTTGGTTTTTATATCAACCGATGAAGACATCACAAAACCAGGTCTATCCACAAAGTCAATATCAGTTGGTAGATTTTCAGAGTCTGTAATTTGAGTTTTAATTTCTCTTGGTTGAAATACGATATCTTCTTTCAAAGTGCACCCATTTTCACTAGAATTATCATCCTCCTGTCCATCTAAGCTTGTCAAAGCTATGCTCCTCTCAGAGGAAGTCATAGGCTCAAACTCTCTGGAGCTCTCCCAACCAGTGGATGATGAGAAAGAGGATCTCAAAGTCAGTGCTGAGGACATGTTTGGTGTAGAACTGGCCTCCGAAAAATGTTCGCTACTTCCAAATGAAGATATGCTGCTTTTGAATTCCTCCTCAGTTTGCCTGTTTTGAGCTACCAGCAGTCTGTTGGTCTCCACAGCTTCATTGAGACTGAGAGGGACACTCCTAGCAATGTAACTGCCTGTGTGGGGATCAATGATGCCTTTGTCAATGGCTTGACACAAGGAAAAGACCCCCAGGTCTGGCACAGCTACTTGCAATTTGTTGTCATTGATAACTCCACTTTCAATGGCTTCCACCAAGGTGAGTTTCTTCCCCAGCAGAGGGTCAATGAATCGCTGCTGGCTGCTATCGTACAGCCCTGACAACAAGGCATCTCCCAGCAGGAAGCCTTCCTTGGGGATCTCAATCAAAATGTTTTTGTTGAAAGCTGACACAAAGTCATGAGAAACACCAGTTCGTGAATAGATAAGCTTATCGTCATCGATGACTACAATGTTCTCATGGCAGGCAACGTCTAAAAACTTGTACTTCCCATTGTCATTGACCTTCACAAGTAACTGCGATAAATCCACAAGTCCGATTTCTGACGCCTGTTCTACTGACAGGGACTTGTTCGATAAGGGATCCATAATCTTCCCACAATGCTTCTGTAGGAGGCCAGTGTCTATGGCTTGTTGACAAGACAGGGAAATGTGCTTGATGTTCTCCTGGAGCAGCCCTCTCTCCACGGCCTCCTTCAGATTCAGCAGCTCATTGGTCTGGGTGTCCACCACCATGCCTATCTTGGTGTCCAGAATCTTGTCCTTGATGGCTTCTTCATAGGTCAAGAGCTTGTGGTTGACTGCATCATTGACAAATATGATTTCAGGGTCTATGAAACCCTCGGAGACCATGTCCCGAAGGTTGCGGACTCTCCCAGAAGAAGGGTCAATGAATTTACCACTCCTAGAGTTGTAAAATCCTTGCTTTACAGCCTCCAGGAGACTCTTATCAGGCACAAAGGCATCCGAAAAAATAAGACCTTTATCAAAAGCCTCCTGAAAAGTGATGCTTTCTCCATCTTTGTTAAGAGAGAAAGTACCGCTCTGAGCATCTAATAAGCCTTGATTGATAGCTCCGTCCAGTGTGAGGAGGGTTTTTGACATCACATCCCTCACTGAAACAGACATGCGGTCAATGAAATTGGATTCAATAGCATCCTTGAGGTTCATGTCAAATCCACCAATAGGATCTCTGAATTGGCAAGAGTTGAGGTCAAAACAGCCTTCGTCTATTGCCTCCAGCAGTGACATGGCGGGCTGACTGCTTGTGTCAACGATGATTCCTTTCTCCAAACCCTCCACTATACTGTAAACCTCTCCATCAAAGCTGCTGACACACGTGCTCTGGTCCAGATCCACCAGTCCAGTATCCACAGCTGTCTCCAGGCAAACCACATCCCCTCTCTTTGTGTCCCTGACACGGATCAAATCCACATCCAGGATCCCCTGGTCTAAGGCTGTGGCAAAGTCTATCTCCTCATTGGTGTCAGGGTTGACAAACATGTTTGTCATGTCATTGAAGAGTCCCTCATCCATTGACTCTGCCAGTGAGAGGTGCAGAGGTGCTTTGGATTTCAGGATAAGACCTTTCTCTAGGGCAAAATTCAAGGCAACAGGAACACCAGAAGAGTCGATCATCTTTCCTGATTCAGGATCCAGTAGTCTCTTGTCAAGGGCTTCCTTCAGGGAAAGAATGTCCCCACTGAATGGGTCTCGCAGCAAAGAGTCGCTGTGAATGAGGCCTGTTTGAAGAGCTTTTGGCAAGGTGACAAAGCCTTCTCTGGACATGACAGAGTTGGACACTGAGTCATAGATGCCATTGTTGATGGCCTCGTCAAGGGTCAGACTGGATTTACGAATCACTGAGCACCTCCTGCTGCCACTGACCGGAGGTCTGTCCATGCCCAGGCACTCTGCCACTGTCTGCAGTTTGCCACCAGGCAGGAGAACATCCAGGCTATCGATGTTCAAGTATCCCTCTGTGATGGCTTCCTGGAGGGAGATACTGCTGAAGTTATGATGGGTCAGAAGAGATGCCGGGTCAAGGATTCCATCACCCAAAGCTTCTGTTATTGTCATTCTCTGTTTGGTTAGAGGATTGATCACTCGCTTCTCCTCCATGTCCAGTAAACCTATCTCAGCTGCAGTCAAGAGACTGAGATAAGGTCTCGGGGTGTCCTGAATGAGACCTTTGTCTTTGGCAGCTACAAAAGGATATTTCACACCACTAGATGAATCCACCACAATGCCAGGGTCAAGCTGAACCATGTTGATCTCCAGCGATTCCTTCAAGTCATAAGTCAGACCAGTACTTTTTTCAACAAAATAGGTTCTGTCTGGGAGGATTATGTTTTTCTCGAAAGCAGTTTTGAAGTTCAAAGTCTGTCCATTGCCCAAGTCCACCTCACTGGTGACAGGGTGAATGAGACCCTCAGTCAAAGCGTCGGACAAGGACAGGGGAAATATCTCAGGCAATTCGTCCATATCAAATTCTTCAGCCATTTCTGATTCTCTAAAGGACAGGGCTTGACTCCCACACACATCATTGATGTATCCTGCTTTCACAGCTTCTGACAAAGGAAGAGACTCTTGTGTAATGTTATGTTTGTAAATGTTCTCCTTTGGATCAATAATTTCTTCTCTGATCGCCTCATCTAGACTAAGCCATTTTTCATTTTTGGCATCAAAAATTTCTTCAGAGTACAAATCTACTGTTTCTCTTTTCATGAAAACGGATAAACTTGGAGTTGGATCTTCTACTTGATCAGACACAGTGTCAGTCAAAGGTTTCTTCTCTGGATCCAGTTTGCCACTGAGAATGATTTGTGATAAAGACTTGGACTGTTTGTTGAACACCAATCCTTCTTTCAAGGCCTCCTTCCAGGGCAGCCAGTTCTCGTTGGAGGTGTTTTTTACCGTAGCAGTGTGCATGCATAACAAGGATCTAGACACAGCTTGCGGGATGGAGCATCTCTTACCAGTCTTTTTGTCCAGGATGCAAATATCTCTGCTTGCTTTCCCTTTCCAGATGAGCTTGAAAAGGCCAGCGCCCAGCTCTTGTTTCAGACTTTGTTTTGCTGCCGACTGGGTGTCACTGGGTTTGAGAGATGGCTTTATGACCAAAATGTTTTGTTGAAGTGCCTCCATGAAAGACATGATTTGTCCAGAACTCATGTTCACTACTTTCCCAGTCTTACCATCTATCTGACCACTGGCTAGGGCATCGGTTATATTCGTCTCCACATTATCATCACACTGGTGTACAGAAATATTCCGTGGAAGAATAGAGCATCCTAAAGCCTCTTGCAAGGTCAAGTAGGTCCCTCTCTTTGGATGCATGAATTTTTCTAGTTCAGGATTCCAATAATTCTCCACCAGATGCTTAGTGTATCTGTACAAAGTTCTTTTTTCATCCTCAGGAATTTCATTGTCTTTAGTTTTCTTCACATCTCTAGCATCTTGGATGTCTGCCACCAGAGAGACATCATCAGCTTCAATATTTGTGGCATCACCTTCCACTTCCTGGATTATCTTAGGCTTCAAGTCTTTCAAGCTTTTCATTTCCTTTACTTCCCTCAATTTATCATCATCTGTCCTCATGTCGCCTAAGCACAGATCTTCTGGTTCCAAAATACTGTCAGACCTAAAAGTCTTAGAAGAATGATCTTGCCCAAAACTACTGTCAAAATTATCAACACTCTCACTCTCACTCACAAGCACACTGTGTGGGCTATGGTTGCCCCTAACTACCATTTTGTGCCTTAAAAGACTTTGACACTCCTGTTGAGGGAAAAGACCACACATAAAAAAATGGAAATTGAATAAAATGATAGGGAGAAAAACCCTATAAGAGACACTACTCTACCAATAACCAAAGAAGGTTGAGTATTGGGACACAAAGAAGACATGTAAAAAAATAAATATATCACATCAGTATAGAAAACCTGTTGGGAAATTGGAATTTTTTTCAACATTAATTGGTCATAAAAAAGCATAGAGCAAGACGGCATCAAATATAAAATGCAGTCAACTCGAGATAAAAATACAAGTCACAAGAGATGAAAAAAGATCAGAGGTTAAGTAATATATTGAAATAGAAAGATCCCACGTAATTTTATAAAAACACATTTATGCCAAAAGTATAAAGAGACGCTTGATTTTTATAAAAAAGTTTATTAAATAAATTCTCAATGTGGTAAAATTTGTACATACTTCAAAGGAATAAAAAGAAACACAAGTAGTAGTAGTAGTACTTACTGCATAGCTTGGTGTAGAGGCACTGGATCTGTCAAAGCTGGTGTTGAAGTCATCAGGAGAGTGGCTGTGGTACATGGCGTCTCCATTTCTCTGGTGGATTCTGTCTTCATGAAAGGCACATGGAGCACTGCCGTCAGTCATACTGTTCCCACTGCCAAACGGCCTCTTTGGAATGGACGATTCAATTTGAGCAGTTTGTTTTTGCATTTTGACTGTGCTTTCTTTTTTTGTAGAGGGTTCACGTCCCACGGAGTCATTCAGGCTGGTACCCAGGGCAAGGGTTGGTTTGATGAAGCCTTGACGTAAGGCCTGACTCACTGTCAAAGTTTGCTCAGAGTCTGGGTCAGTGAAAATGCCTTTCTCTGGGTTGATATACCCCTGGCTGACGGCATCAGCCAATGACAGGCTATCCGGTCTGGAAGGATGTCTCAGTTTTCCAGAGCTGTGTGGAGATTCTGGTCCAGGCTGAGTCATGTTTGGTGCCACAAAGTCACACAGGACAGCCTGATCTAAAGGCATGCTTTTCCCAGACAATGGGTCGTGGAAGAGACCAGATTCACTGTCCACCAAGCCGCTTTGAATCACTTCCTCAAGATTAAGCTTCTGCTGGGGTCTGACCACATTCACCAGACCTCTCTGTTCTGCTTCAGCCAGGTTGAGTTTCTCTCCTGTTTTGGAATCGAGGATCTCATGTGCACCTAAAGCACTTGAGGGAGCTACTCCATCTTTGAGCATGACAACAGATGAACCCGCTGCCCGGCTGCCGTGAGTGCCAGCAATGGGAGATAAGTAGCCGTGTTCTAACGCTGCCTCTAAGGAGATTGAGTCACCTGTGTTGGTGTCGTAGAAAAGGCAGTTGTCTGCACTGATGATGCCTGTTTGCAGGGCACTTTTGAAACTGTATGTCAATCCATCTTTGCTAATTCCTTGGTAGACATAGGGCCTCCCATCTGATGCCACTAGCATCCCTGTCCTCACTGCTTCATCTACGGAATACATCTTCTGGGAGGCTTCCTCTAAAAAAGAACCGGTCGAAGGATTGATCAGGCCACGTTTCATAGCTTCCCTGAAACTAATGACATTGTCATCATATCTCTGATGGGCTTTGATAAGGGGTGATTTGTTTGATTCTTCAGATATAATGAGCCCTTCTCTCAGGGCCTCGGCTAAGGGCATCTTTTCTCCTGTCAGACGGTTTGTGTACATGCCTGATGGTTCCAAAATACCTTTTTTGACAGCATTTTCAGGGGTTAACAATTTTGCACTGTTGGTATCAATAACACCGACAATATTGTAAGTCCCCACAGGTGCCTTTGATGTGACAGTGGATTGGGATTTAGAGATTGTTTGAACAGACCCAGCGACTAAACCTTGTTTCATTGCATCCTCTATTTTCATATGAACTCCAGTGATGGGATTATTGAACACAGTGCAGTGTTCATCTACCAGCCCTTTGCTTACTGCTTCCTCTAATCCCACATGTCTCCTGCTCACAGGATCCACCACCTTGTGGACATTGATCTCTTTAGCATCCTGTTTCTTAGGATCTGACACACCGGGTTCAGAGGTGTCCTTTCCTTCAATAAGGTCTTGCTTCAGTGCCTCTCTCAAAGTTTTTGGCCTGTTGACGTCGTTGTACAATCCACGCTCCTCATCGATGATGCCCTCTTTCAGGGCTTGAGAGATGGGTATAGACTGTCCAGTCCTGGGGTCTTTCACATCTGTAATAAGGACCCCATTGATGACGGCCACTTCTTGGGCCTTCTGGCCTTCCTCCACATCAGCACTGACCAAACCCTGAGCTATAGCATCATCCAAAAGAATGTGCTCATTAGTTTGGGTGTTGATAAGTTCACCTCTATCTGAATCAAAAACTCCTCTGCCGATGGCCTCTGACATAGTGATTTCCTTCCCAGTAGCTGGATCAACTACAGAAGTGATAGTCATGGATTTTTGAATCATGGAAGTGACCACAGGCTCAGGCAGGTCAGACTCCAAGGTCACCAAGCCTTGTTTGACGGCTTCTGGAATTGGCAGGCTCTGGTTCTTTTCTTTGTCCAGATACTCTACCTTTCTTTTATTGATTATACCTGCTCTAACAGCATCTTTGGCTGACAGGGTCGTATCCTTTAAGGTGTCCACAGCCGATCTAACTTTGAACTCGCCTATCATCTCTGGCTCGGCAGGTTTCTTTTTGATGTTGCCTGTGATCAATCCTGACTGATAAGCCTCCTGCAGGGAGATAGAATTAGCCAGGGCTGGGTCATTGTAAGTGCCTGATTTCAAATCTATGAGCCCAGAAGCCACGGCCTCTGCCACACTGATGTTCTTGTTTCGAGTAGGATCATACACAGATGATATGTTCAAGGCCTGCTCCTCTAGCTCTTCTTGGTCAGGAGAAGGTTTAACAAAACTAGCCTCATATCCTTTAACAATTCCTAACTTCAGGGCCTCTGTGATCTTCATGTTTTCACCAGTTCTGGCGTCATGAATTGTGCCACTGGAGACGTCCAACACACCCCTCTCTATGGCCTCTGGTACAGACAGTTCTCTTTTGGTAGCTGGATCAATAACACTTTGCACTTTGAGGGAAGTGGACTGAGTGATGGTGGATTGCTGGGTTTTGTGATGGCTTTCACTCATCATCTTTTCGGCCCTAAGTGTTTTGGCAGCCACAAGACCATGCTGTATGGCCTCATCCATTGGGATAAGTGAGGAGGTTTCAGAGTCTTTAAAGTGTTTCCCCTCTTCATCAATGATACCCCGCTTCAATGCTTCAGGCAATGGGATCATTCGGCCTCTGGCTGTGTCCATCACAGAGTTAATCTGAAGCTGCTTTTTCTCAGAGAAAGCCACTTCAGCTGCCAATCCGGCATTGGATGTTTCTTCTTTAGTAAACATTTTGTCCACTACTTCCATTTCCAAGAGACCATTTGCAGCAGCCTCTGAAAGACTCATGGTGTCACCAGTCCTAGGGTTTTGATAGGAGGCATCTTCCAAATGGATAATGTTTTTCTTAATAGCATCTTGCATACTAATATTTTGATTGGCAAGAGGGTCATACACAGAATCTACTCTGATCTTTTCCGTGTTTCTGGAGAAAACATTTCCAGAGTCTTGTATTTGTGAAGAGGGAACTTCTTTCACTGCGCCGTCTTTGATGCTGTCCTTCAAGTCTTTGGCCCTTCTTGTTGACGGGTCCATAGCATGGCCGTGATCATCTATAACGCCCTGCTGTATTGCTTCTGCCAAATTCATAGTTTGACCCGTGTAAGGGTTTTGTACAGCGGCAGAGTCCTTCTGGATCATACCTGTCATGACAGCATCACTGAAATCCATTTCCTTCCCGGTGTCAGGATCCTTAAAGGTGCCGGAGCTTGCGTTGAGGTAGCCACTAGATACAGCTTCCATCAAGGTCATGGAGTCAGCATCATTTGATGCCAGACTCTGTTCCTGCTGCGTCACTTCCAGCATGTTTGGAGACAGCTGTTTCACAATGGTGGCTTGGAATGCCAGGTCTGTGTGGGTGGCTGCGTTGTCTTGGCTTTTGTCCAAACTTCTGTCCAGGAATGATGAGAAAGACTCGTTGACAGCCATAGCAGCTGCTAGTGGTGCTCCAACCACTGCCAGTGCCCCCATTTTGGCTGCCTCCTTCAGAGTCATTTTTCTCCTGCCAGTCTCATCCAGAAATTTCCCAGTTTCAGGGTCAATTTTCCCCTCACTAATCCCCTCCTCCAGGGTGAAAATTTCTCCTGTCTTCACCTCATACACAGTAAAGTTCCCATCCAGTTTGTCAGAGGCAATGGCTTCCTGGAATGTCATATTTTGTCCGCTCTGTGGGTCATGGAAAACACCTGTCCTCTCATCAAATAAACCTTCTTCAATGGCTTCAGACAGATTCATACCTTGACTCTGTTTGTCAATCACTGGTTTTGAGGTGTCAATGACCTGATCTCTGATGGCGTTCAGAATAGCCATCCTACTGCCAGATTCTGGATCTGTGAACTGTTGTTCTGCCAAGTTGATAAAACCTTGATCCAAGGCCTCGCCAAAGGACAATCTCTTTCCTTCTGTTTCAGATTCTTGGCCATCTATTGGTCTGGGACTTGAGGTAAAGGCTCTTCCACTCACTCCTGGCGATTTCAAAGGCAATGCTGATGAGCTTTGAGAATCAACTTCACGATCTTCATCTGGAATAAGACCTTGGAAGTATGCATCTTGCAGTGAGATTCTCTCCCTCGTCTCTGCATGAATCAGTTCTCCTCTCACTGGATTAAATGCCCCTGAGTTTACAGCGTTATTCAGAGACATCAGGTTGCCATCCACAGGGTCCCGCACCTGAGACTGATTCCCGTCCAGGACATTTCTACTCAACAACTCTTCCACTGACATTTCCTGGCCTGAATTAGGATCAACAAGCTTTCCAGTGACTGGGTTGTACTCTCCAGTTTTCACTGCTTTGTTCAGAGTGAATGGCTTATGAGTTGAAGGGCTTGCATGAGACCTAGAGTCCCCGTTGGAGAAGTGGACAGCCGTCTCAGTGACGGATGCCAGGGCAGAGGCAGTCGGCATGTCAATGAGCCCTTTGTGCAGGGCTGTTTCAACAGTATACACTTCTCCAGTTGTTCTATCAGCAATCGATCCTTTCTCCCAGTTGATATGAATTTCTGGTGTAGACTGCAACTGGGAGGAAGTGCCAATCACCAGGTCATCGATCTTATCAGAGTCCAAGAGGCCTCTCTGTACTGCCTCCACAACTGTCATCCTCTCTCCACTGGTCTGGTTGATGACAGTACCAGTCTCCCAATCAATGTCCAGTTCTTTTACTTCTGAGGTCTTAACCTGGTTAAAAAGTTTCTCTTGATACTGCTGACTTTTATAGGTGCTTTCTACAGGCGATTCTGCTGCATAAGGTGTTGAAGGAACCAAATCAAATTTTCTATTGGATGTAGGGGTTGGGGTGGCTGCTTGGACTGTGATGGACACAGAGGTTTCCTGGGCAGTTGTCAAAATTTTCTCTGGAGAGTGTCTACCATTCAGTGACTGTGGAGAGGTTCTCTGAGGCATTTCCTGCATCACACTAGTGGCTGGAGTAGGTCTCTTTGACCCTGGAATGTCTGAATCCTTTGGTGAAGTCATGCTTTTCTCTCTGAGTGCATCAACTACGAGCTTGCCGGCCATAACAGGGGCCCCAGCAATTGCCATTAAACCAAGCTTCAAGGCATCTGTTGGAGACAGCTTCTTTCCACTTTCTTTGTCCAGAACTGACCCAGATCTATCCATCAAACCCCTGGCCATAGCTTCATTCATTGGTAACTGGTCTCCTGTTTCTGTGTCCAGCACAACCACAGACTCAGGGTCAAGGTCATTTCTCATGATGGCCGCTCGGAGAGGCACTGATTCTCCAGAAATGCTGGTGATGGTGTCAGAGTTGATGTCAAATTTATTCTGGACAAGTCCCTGTTCTATAGCTAAGGAAAGAGGAATAGCAGTTTTCTTGGTAGTGTCATAAACATCAGCAGAAGTTCCATTGATCAGGCCTCTTTTAAGAGCCGCATTTAAAGGAACGCGTTCTCTGGTCTCTGTGTCTAGCACAGTGACCATTACACCATCAATAATGTTGCTGTCAAGGGCTTTTTGTAAGGTGTACTTGTGTCCTGATTTTGGCTCCATAAACTGCTTGGTGATTCTGTTGAACAAGCCAGCATGGACAGCGTCAATGATGTTCATGACCCTAACACTGGTTGGGGATTCCGGGATCGCATCTTCTGTCAGACCAGCCCTGACTGTTTTTGGAATATTCATGGAAAAGGTCACAGGGTCAAAGATGTTTTGGACAACGCATTCATTTAGGCTCAAGTTTCTCTTCGTGTCTGGTTCCTCTAGAGCAGGCAGGTCAGGGTCAATGACCCCACGCTTGATGGCTTCCTCCAAGGTCAAGAAATCCCCTGACCTTGGGTCCCGAATGCGTTTTCTTGGCACATTGATCATGCCCAACTTGGAGGCTTCCATATAGGATATACCTTTACCAGGAGCTTTTCCTTCTTTGGGTAATAATGGTGCTTCATTGACAGATGCACTGTCTACTTCATTGACAGATGTACTGTCTACTTCATTGACAGATGCACTGTCAAGATCATCTTCTTCCATTTCTGTAGAGTAGTGTAATACTTCCATGGGCTGCGAAGCATCGTCCATGGATTCATCATGGGCAAAAGTCTTCTCCAGTTCCATATCTACATGGGACCATCTTTGGCTGGGATCCTTGGGAATTCGTGGAGTGCGGAGCTGAGCCTCCAACATATCCTCCTCCATCATTGACTGCTCCACTTCTTTCTGGTTGGATGTTTTAGACTCTAAGAGATATCCCAGTTCTTTAGCTTTCTGAAGAGGAAACTCTAAACCAGTGGTGGGATTGCAGTACACTCCTTTATCCAGGTTTATAATTCCATCTTTAAGAGCTTTGTCATAGGAGATGATCTTCCTTGTTCTGGGGTCCAGAACAGATGTGATATCCTTCACAGGTAAACCCGGTGAGGCAGCTGTCACTGTGCTCCTCATGGTATCTTCCTGAACTTTTCTGGAAGTGACCTCTCCGTGGATCAAACCTTTCTCCATGGCAGCAGCAATTGTCATCTGGCTTCCGTCCAAAGACTGGTAGGTTCCTTTCTTCATATTGAGGACCCCAGAGTCTACTGCATCATCATAAGAGATCATCTCCATGGATTTGGGGTCAATGACACTGATTATACTCATTGTGATGGTTTCTGAGTGAATGTCTTCCATCAAGGTTGCCTCTGTAGTGTCCTCTTCATCTGCAATGTGAATGCTGGACACCTCCGCCTTATCTACTTCATCTTGGGATTGAGATTCTGTTGATTCAGCAAGTATAAGTCTCTTGTCAATTGCATCCCCAATGGTCATAGACTCTCCGGTCTGGGGATTGGAGTAGATGCCCTTGGTTTGGTCTAGAATGCCGTCCTCTATAGCCCTTGATACAGAGACGATGGTGCCGGTTCGTGGGTCTACCACTGCTGTTACGGACAAAGTTGCCAGCTTAGTTGTGGTGATCTTGTTGACATCTTCATCCACGTCCGTGTCCACAGAGACCAACTTGGCCATAATCAGACCTTTCTCAATGGCTTCATGAATTGGTATTTTCTCTCCAGTCCTCGTGTTGATATACACTCCCTCTTTCTCATCAATGACACCCTCAGCCACAGCATCAGCAATGTTCATGTGCTTTTTGGATACAGGGTGGATGACTGTTTTAAGAATGTAAGATTTGGTTTCTCTCAAAAGTGAATCAGGATTTGCTACGTCTGCATCCAAATCTTCAGCAATGATATAACCTTTACTGATGGCATCACTTATTTTCATAGGAAATTTTCTACCTTTAGCATCCACAGCATTGTAAGTCCCTTTCTCCTGGTCTAGAATGCCTTCTTTGATAGCCTGACTCACACTCATCCGGGCCATAGTGTTTGGGTTCAACACCCCAGTGATGGAGAAAGCCTTGGTTTCTTTCACTGCCTCTCCATGAGCTCCAGGGCTAGCTTCCTCTGCCTTGATCAAATTCCTATCAATGGCCTCTTTGATGCTCATGACCTCCTCTGACCTTTTGTCAGTGTACTGGCCATTTTCAAGATTTATCAAGCCTCTCTTCATCGCATTCTCCACATCCAGCTCTCGTCCAGTTCTGGTATCTTTCACTGACACCAGACTGATTTCTTTGACTTCTGAGATGACCGGCTGCTTGGCCAGAGGTTTGGCTACAGCAGTCATGGTGAAGGAGTAGCCCTCACTGGTTTTTGACATTTTGCTAGACTCCAGAGTCTTAGAGCCAGGTTCAATTGGAATAGTTCTGGTCTTGTTCCCTGAGGTGTCTGTTACAAAACTATCTGCCAGAGGTTTTCCTGTGTGGCTGGATTGCTCTGACAGAGTGGACACAATTGGCCACTCTGTGGACAGTTTGATCAGGCCCTGTCTGATGGCTTCTTGGACTGGCATTTCCTGGCTGGTCTGAGGGTCTTTAAACAGGCCAGAGGTTTCATTCAAAAGACCAGATGATATGGCCTCAGATAAGGGCATGGCTTTATCAGATCTTCCAGATGAGTCCAGCTGAGTTAAGACAGTTGTTGATGAAGTCATGCGACTGGCTAATTTAAGGATATTGTCGGCATCTGATGATGACACCAGACCTAATGCTGTAGCTTCTTGCATAGTTAGTTTTTCTTTGGTTTGGGGGTTTTCAAATGAGCCGTTTTCAGGATCAACCACTCCCTTCTGGAAGGCTTCAGCTATGGTTAGATTTCTCCCAGAGCTGTCAACAATGCTTGTAGGCTTGTTGAGGTCTCGGACCATACTTCTATCCATCAGCCCTGACATGGCTGCTTGCTGGAAGCTCATTTCTCTCTTGGTGCGATTGTCAACATAACTTCCTTGAGGAGTAACAATGCCACGACTGAGTGCCTCTGAGAATGTTACCACCTCACTGGTTCTTGGGTCTTTGACTCCAGTTCTGGAGAATTCCACATCTTCCTGTACAAGTTTGGCAGTTCCAGTTCTCAGAGCATCCAGTAAGGAATGTGTCTTGTTTCTTTCATCCTTGAAAAGACCTGCAGAGGTGACAATGCCTTTCCCTACAGCCTCACTCAGATTCATGGTTTTGTTTGTTTTGGTCTCTAGAATGCAACTCTTTTCTTTGCTGACAACACCTGATGCTAGAGCTTGCCTCATTGGGATTATCTGACCAGATATATTGTCAAAGACTTCCCCGTCTTCGGTAATGTGGCCATGACAAACCAGGTCAGCGAGAGAGGTTGCTGTTTTCACCATTCCTTTGGTCATGGCACCAGATAGAGACATCATCTGGTTGGTCTGTTTGTTGTGGTAGGTCCCTTTGAACGGGTCCACAATTCCTTGATTTACAGCTTGTGTGAGACTGATGAATTTACCAGTGTTCTGATCCTCTATCTCCTCAAATTTAGGGTCAATGAACTTTTGTTCCACAGCCTCCATTACATTCAGGTCACTTCCTGAGACAGGGTTCATCACTTTCCCAGTGACTTCACTGTATAATCCTTTCTCAATGACTTTGCCAAGGCTGAGGTCAGACTCCAGTTTCAAAGGTTCTGAAGATGAAAACATGGCTTGTGTGTGGGTAACACAGGTCACTTCAACCTTCTCCCCTGTCAATAAACGAGAGCAGGGTTCTGACACGATTCCTCTTGACACAGCTTCTAATACACTGACTTGCTCCCCTACTGTTGTGTCAAGAAATGTGTTCTCCCTTGGATCATAAAGCTTCTTTTGAATAGCGTCAATCAAAGATAGTTCTACTCCAGTGTTCTGATCCTGCAGACCACAAGGTGAGGTGAGCTGTTTCAGTGTGACCTCATCTATGTAGCCTTTCTTGGCTGCTTGTGGAAGGCTCATTTTCTGTCTGGTTGCCGGGTCCACAAACATTTTGGTCTTGGCGTCCAGAAGACCTGATTGCAGAGCTTCTACTAAAGTGACCTTTCTGGATGTTTTGGGGTTCATAATGGCTGACACGTTGAGTAGTTGTCCTCTTGGAATGATTTCCTCTTTCCTGACGGAGATCACAGTTTGTTGGGCAGGTTTGGAAGTCTGCTTCAGACTGCCCACCATGGACGTGGTCGATATGCTGGGGGACAATGTCTGAGATGGTGCGCTCTCTAAGGCTTTCAGCGTCATGGATAATTCTGTGAGGCTCGTTCTCTCTGATTGTGATGATGTCTTAACACTGCCTCTCTTTGGCAACACTGCGGGCGGCACTTTGGTAGTTCCGGAGCTGGAGACGCTCTGAGAACTGCTAACCACCTTAGATTCCAGGGAGGTGCTGTGGCTGTGTTTGATGGTGCTGGACGACATCTGGGAGGAGGAGGGCTCCTCAAACTGAAGGGTGAAGAACTCCTTCATGTCTTCATCCACCAGCATGGAGGAGCGTTTGGCAAGTTCTGCCCGGAATGTGCGCAGTAATGGCAAGTCTTCGTCAATCACTAACTGGAACTGGAAGGGAAGATACAAATCATCATGCATTACTTGACGCGGCATGGAAGGCAGAGCTTCTCTATGAAATTAAAGGTGTTAAGTATCGACATCATGAAAGATTCATCTACAGCTAAAAAGTCTACAATTGAATCAATTTTATAAATTTGCTTTGCTATTGAGGTTGAAGTTCACATGAAGCAATGAAGATTTGTGAATACACAAACACTGACTTTGAAAACGAAAAAAATTCTATTCAAAACAGATCATCCCCACAAATTGTAAATCTATCAATCAATTTTCCACCTTACATTCTATTGAAGTAAAACAAGATCTATTCTCTGCTAGGAGCAACTAAAAAACTGGCTGAGGGAGACGACATACCTCGGGAAATTTATTTTGTGAAGCACAAAGGAAATAAACTTCCCAAGGTCTCTAACACTTCACTCTCCCTAGTAAAAATCCTGTTCCAGAGTTTTTACTTTTCTTCCCCAAATTCATTTTAAAAAATTGTTTTTTTCTTTAAGAGTAAAACTTGTGGACATTTTCCCCTTGTTAGAAAAAACAACCAATCATAGAACAAGACATGATGCACAGATATCCATCATTGGAAATCAGAAAGCAAGTGGTATTGGTCAGGGTGTGGACTCTACGTTGCAAAATCTCCTCATTCAGCCACTCCCACTTCTACCTTAGAGTTCACATAATTTCTTTCAATTTAATAAGAGCCTGCAAAATGACACAACCTGAGGACAGCTAGCTGAGAAGCTGTAGTTGACAAAAGGAGATATCAATCATTTGGCCCTCCTCTCCTCTCCCCTCCCCTGCCTCTCCCCACACTCACATGCATGTCAGCCTTGTCCAGAATGGCCGTGATGTCCTTGAGCCTCGTGGTGGCCCAGTCCACCGATTCCATGTATCTCTTGTTCAGCTGATCCAGATCCTCCATAACAACATCCGTGCCATCGCGACGATGCAACCGTTTGGGCTGCGTACCTTCCGGCAACTGCTGTAAACTTTCCTTGAACTGTTTCAGCCGTTTGTCCGCCAGCTGTTCAGAATGGGGAGGAATAGACATGGTCATGTGAATAAAAAATGCCGTCACCCAATGATATAAAATGAATTTATAATAACTACAGCATAAAGACTTTAGGCTATGATTTGTCGTTATTTCAATGCTTTTATTGCCAAAGAAATAAAAATACCAACTTTGCAATATCAGAGTGGTTCCAAAAGGAATCTTCTAGAAACAAGAGCTGCTATGCATGATGAGGAGGAGGCGTTAGAAGCTCACACGGTGATGGCGGATGGCAAACACAAACACACTCGGTGGTGGTGGTGGGTAAGTTGAGGCAGAGGACGCATGGATGGTAAGGCATACAGAGCACACACACACACACACACTGACACACGTGACACATACATACATGACACATACACACAGGTGTTGTATTGATAAATGATTATCAAAGGAATGATATCCTAATACTACAAACAAAAACGACATACAACTTTCCACATCAATATAGGGCTAACTGCATGGGACCATTTATTCTAGACATTAATATTTTTTTTTACATAGAGACAAGTAGCTTGGCAGAAACACTCTTCAAGTGGGCAATTGAAAACTTAATTTCTTAAAAATTGTTCAGCTGATTTTATGTGCAAGTCAAGATTTATAGATTATTAGCACAATAATCCAGCCCAATAACACTGATAAAGTTTACCTAACAAAAAGTAGTTACTGTAAATGAAATTGGATGTCTTTATTCTCCAAACTACCTCAACCGTGGTTCGGTCTAATAATATGATTCACACACATGTGTGCCTGCAAAAGAAGAAAGACACACCCACAAGCAAGGATTGGGCACGGTGCCTCATGGTGCACTCTGGTCTTGAATGCCCCGCTCTTAATTCAATGGCATAATTGAAAAAATCAACCCTAGTAAACAGAATCAAGTGGAACAAACGGCATTTTCGTCACTTCAAGGAGTACTTTGTTTGAAACCTCACCTGTTTGATTTTTCTCTTAAAACTCAATTAAGACTTCCCACTGAGGCTGAAGAGAGAGCCTCTCCTACTGGATTCAGAAGAATCTTCTTTGCTTGTAGTGTTTGACTAGTTTTAGACCTTTGACAGTTTTCCTATTCTTGATGTAAACCTGTAGCTTATTTGACTGGTCCTGACATTCCATGAGAAACGCAGTCACACCTGCAGCCATGGAGGCTCTACATCACTATGAAGAACAAGAACAGACAAACACAGACGAATCAAACTCTTTACGTTTCATTCCTGCAATACACGAATGCAGCCCTGCTTTTGTCATTTTGTGCTAGCCTGAAATGATTTCACTCATTCCATTCATAGAATGGGCTCTCTGCTAGTTTTGTTAGTGTTCAAAAATCGTGCACCCTTTCACCCACCCTCGGCCAATGAATCAAAGTCCTTTGAACTGAAGACTCAGAGCTACATAGGTCCAAACCAGGTGCCAAACAGACAATGAAATAAAACTGATCTTCCTTATAACAAAGAGTTACAAACAGGAAAAAGTCACTGATAGAATTGAGTTATAAAATAAACATTCAACCAACAATCTTCACAACAACAATTGAAGAGCATTTTTCCAAAACTCTGTAAGTGATGTTTCAACTATTTTGAGAAATCAAGGATTGTATCTCCGGTTTATCCTCTTTGAGCCCATAAATTTATGACATTTGGACCTTCATTTAAAAGCAGTGGAAAGTCTGTCCTTGTCTTGAGCTTTTGCTATGAAGTGGAGAAAATCACAGGAAACAACGGAGAAGCAAAAACTCAGCATATTTCAGAAGGTCACTGTTTGAGTTTTGGAAAATCGCTCTTCAATTACAGACTTCACAGGGCCCTCCGAGTTGAGCCATAACAAGCAAGGGAACTGTGTACTCATGTGAAAACGTCAGGCTCCTACAAGAACAATCTTCAACAGTTGTACCAAAATTCAAGTACCTACTTTTTAAATTCAACTCATCTTTAACCTTTGTATCAAAAAGCTTAGGAAGGCACTCCATCAACATTCTCACACAGTGAACTTCCTGATCCTGATTTTACCCTTTTATTTTCAATATTAAATAAAGAATAAAATCACAGCTCAAAATTGCACCCCATAAAAATAAAAGGTTTACATATCATACTGTGGTGTGAGATATTGGAGTGAAGTGCTGGTTATTACTTTGAAGAAACAAGGCAAATGGGTTAATGAGAACCAAAAAAATAAAAATAAACCCACAGAATCTACTACAGGGGTTCTGGTAGTGGAGAAGTCTTCAAATCAAACACACACACACACACACACACACACACACACACACACACACACACACACACACACACACACACACACACAC
>JBCIKM010000001.1:705558-722711 GCA_039654465.1 Melibe viridis
CTGAGAGAAAGGGAACAGGGGCAAAGGAAAAATTCATTCATTTGGCTCCCTGACCCCCCCCCCCCCCCCCCCTTCAACACGCCCTTCTGACAACCAATTGTCAACAGAACAATTTTCCCTAAACTGCCGTTCTAAATTTTAATTTTCCGTTGCTCCATTATTTCATTGAAGAAAAAACAAACATGCCTGTGCCCACTCACCTCACTTGGTCCAAGCAAGCGGGAGTTATCAAATCAAATTAGTTAAACAATCGAAGCACAACTGTGAAAGCCAAATGAATTGAAAAATAATAATTTTAATGAAAAAAAAAAAAAAAGCAAATCAAAGGCTACGAAGCAAAGCGTCAAAAAGCAGTTGGTTATGAGAACAAGGCTGCAAGGCAACAGACAGTAAAGATGCTAGTGGCAACGTCCGCGGGCTGCAGGGACTGTGGAGAGGTGATAAAGAATAAGGACTGGATGCAATGCAATGCAACAAGGAGCATCAAAGACTCAAGCATGCTGGAATGCACAACAGTGTAGTAAATTTAGTCGACCGTCGCGAAATCTTCCTAATAGCCACGTAACATTAGTAGCTCATGCACAACCAACAACTACATCTAGTCGCGGAGTAGGTACTGACAAAACTAGTTGAGCAAAAGAGCTCGTGTTAACTCCTTACGACTCAGAGTTGGGTTGAAACGTTGTTCGTAAACGATGTGATAGTGCGATATGACTGATTAAATTAAGCGACTGTGGGCTGTATGTGTGCTTACCCTTCGGTTGCCAACCATCTCCACATTCACCGTGCGTTGTTTGTCTAATTTTAAACGTTGTAATGTAATGTCTCTAGGTACTGTAGAATAGTATTACAATTAAAACTTGAATTGTAGTTGATATGTTGTGCGTGAACGAACGACGTAAACAAATAAAGAATAGAGAAAAAGATAAAAAAAAAAAAAAGTGAAAGTTTATGGGCACGAACTGGCACGAAACCTGTCGTAGCCAGACGGGGGTCCCAGTCAGCATTGTGCATGCCAAACTGGAGCTTTCGTAAACACTATCTGGCTACGTTCTGACTAGGCTTACGTTTGACGTAAGTTACAAACCAATTGTGCATAAAACACCAGAATGCAAATAATACCAAAGTCCACCCGGTGGGCCGTCCCCTACTTCAGGTGGGCAAGGACAGTTCCACATGGCAACAACAGTACTATGAAGCGGCGGCTTCCTCCTGCTTAGTCATCGAAATAATAATACTACGACGTACGTATTACATCAAGACGTCCGATAAACTTTTAGAAAAACAGAGTATGGGCTGTGTGAGTGTAACAAAATCAACTTAATCAAACTAAAAACCGGATCTTTTTATAGAAGAAAAATCGTTACTTCCCAAATTACTCTTGGTTCTAAAACAACGAACTAATAACCAAACTGTTCTTTAGGTGAAAATGGCATTCATTTTACATGTACATTTTGGCCTTTACATGAGTCACATATTCAGCTATGGAGACTAGTAGAGAATGGTACATCGTTTTACAAACTCGTCTGACCTACTTTTCTGCAGCAGAGGGGCAAAATTATTAGCGGTAAGTATCCATATTGCCTATTTTTAACGGCTTGATATTGAGGTCAAGTGTTCAGACTACATTCATTACCAATGTAATAAAAAAGTCTACAAGTCTACAAGTAAGGAGTAACTTTTCAGTTTTCTTCCTACCTGTTCTGATACATCGCTTCAAGAATTCTTCAGAATTTTACATTAATTGAAATGCAATCTTGGAGCGTTTTTTTGTTATATTCAAATAATTATTTTTGTTGCGAAGGCGTATAAAATAGCGTCCACTGTCTCAAACGACTGGATAAAAAATGCGACGTGTAAAAGCAGGCCCTGGAGGGCAAGGTGGTGGTCAATACTGTAAACAAAAACAATGCGGCCTACTCCACGGTCCAGAACGGGGCCCGGTGATAGAAAAACGACAACAATAACAAACCAAAACAAACAAACAAAAAAACCACACACAAAAAAAAAACCAGAACAAAAAAAGCAAAAAAAAAAACAAAAAAAAAACAAAAAAACCTCCAGTAATTTATGAGCAGTTCGTGTCTGTGGTGATATAATATAGACTTCCGTCCACGTTAGTTGTAAGGAGTTAAAGGACATAAAGACAGACAACGTCAAAAGCGAATCATATCTTACAATACCATACCACCAAAATCATACTGTCTGTTATCCGCGTAAGCCAAAACCTATCTGAGTAACCGAAAGAAAATAAAGAAAAAAGAAGAAAAAAAGAGGATTCGGAAGGCGGCCTTCCTTGTCGGGACTGACAGACCAAATTTAAAAGAAGTTAGGATAAAGTAAATGCGCTATATATATTATGACAGAAATAATGAGCCCTCTAAAGGATGCATGAGGATGGCCACTGCCCCGAACGACAGTCCGCAGCAGCAGCAGCAGCGATAGAGAAACAGCAACAGCAGCAACATGTAGGCAAATGATGAAGACAGCATTAGTTGTTGGGTTTGTGGTTAGCAATGGCAGAACACCAAACTTGATTTATGAAAATCATCCACGATGGTTATTGTTGTTATGTTCGTATTGGTATTGACAATTGAGGTGCACTGAGTTAACGCATGGATTAAGGCAATACCACTTGGGTTATATGCGCGTAGTAGGAGAAGGTTGGAGGTTTTGGTGTGTGTGTGTGTTGGAGGCAATGAGTGAAAGGCCGAGACGGAACGGGTCTCGAATCTGGGAAACCAGGGTAGTTTGGGTAAGTAAGTGGATGGAAGTAAGGAGGTGTTTCGCAATGAAGCCCACTCAAATCTCTTTCCCAAATCTGGCCAGGGTGAGGGTCAAAATTACAACGATTACACACGTGGACAGGGGTGTGTTATGCTACAAACTTGACACACCAACGGTTTTAGATCTTAGTGGTGGGAACGATGGCGACAAGATGGCAAACAACAATAAAAAAGGTTTCTCTACCATCATATCGTTATAACTGATTATGAAGATGACGGTGATATGATGATGACGACAAACGACGACATTGAGCAGACCATGGTATATTGACAGGCAGTGACAAAACTTTTCTACTGTTGTGCATGAGGATTCTACCAGCTATTCTTGCTCTAGACTAGTTGAAATGTCATAGATTTACAAAAGATCAGAAGGCGAGGATAGGACGAGAAGTAATAAATCAGAATCTTTTACTCTGGTTGATCACTCGGAAGCAGATACTTATGGTAGAGAAACAAACATTTAAACAGCAGATAAAAGACATTAGATTCAAACTATATTTAACGAGTTAAACGTTACAGCTTAAGATAGATCGGGATTTGTACCAAAGATGACACTAAAGGAACAGAAACAAATAAATGGTATACAACGAGATAAAAATTGATTATAAGCGACATTACGAGGACAATTAATTTAGTTTTAAAACATAACAAAAAAACAAACAAACCAACAACAACCCCCCCCCCCCCTTGAAAAGACAACAAAAGAGATGGTCCAAGTAATAACGATCCAACATGAAAACGTAAAAAGACCAAAGGTCAGCAACTGAATCTGAGGTTCCATTGTTCAACAGTGAAAATTATCTATATTGTACTAACACCAAGAGCAGTTACAGCAGATGCAATGAAGAAATAAACATATGTACAAAAAGCAGCCGACACACCAGAGAACACAAGCCAGACAAAGACCATTCCAAGTCTCCACCAATGACTAGGGGTATTGTATAATTGCGAAGAGTTTTTAAATTTAATACATTAAAACTCGTGAGCTTCAAAGGTTGAAATAAAAGCCAGAAAAGGAAATTGTTTTGTTGAGCCATGCGCTCTCCTTTCCATATTTTCTTGGCTGCGTATAGGAAAGCTGGTAGGAGCCCGTTAAGACAAAAAGTACACTACTGGAGAAGTATCGTATTCCTAAGACTGACTTAGGCAGAATGTACCAGAGAACACAGAAGCGGTCTAAAACGACACATTTTAAACTAAACACGTAAAATATAAGCTGATATCTTAATAATGTACACTAGAAGGTAAGGAAGATATAGTTAAATATATATATATATATATAAAAAAAAAAACAAACAAAAAGGTGCATAATGTAAGTGTAAGGGGAGAAAGGCGAAGGTTCGAGGCGGGATACCGTGAAAGGAAAAAGGGAAGGGTGGGGATTGGTGTTGGGGAAAGCCAAGACCGAGAGATTTGAGGTTTGGGAAAGATTGAATGGTTGTTGTTGCTGCCCGCTGGCCGTGTCATGCATACCTTTAAAAACCCGTGGGAATCTATCAGTAAATTCTCAGGCTTTAAATCTCTGTACATAATTTCCAAGTGATGCAAGTATTCCAAGACCAAGACTATTTGTGCAGCATAAAATCGGGAATGCGGCTCGCTGTCAAAGAGAAGTGGTAGATAAGATAACATATGTGGATTTACAGAATACAGACATGGCAGTAGAATACATCATCAAAGTTCAATCGATACAAAAGAATATAAATAGATAGATATATATGGTATAGATGGATATATAAAATGGTGGATATCAATCACATATCACAAACAGTCGGCCATAACATTGCGTCAGGGCTTGCTGGGTCTAGTGTCCAGTTCAATCAAATTCAAACACAATGTCAATGACAAGAAACAGAAATAAAACAAGAAAATAAACGGTACGAAAGTGAAGGAAGTTTAAGGGAGGAGGGTTTTTGGTTTGGTGATAAGAATGATTGAGATGATGATGAGGACGACGATGGGAGTGATGATCATACTGAAAGCTGTGAGCAGCCTTTGGTTAGGTTATATTGCTTTGTCTTTTCACTGAAAGCATGGACAGGTTGAAAAGTAATTAACGAGCTTTAGTCAATTCACCGTTAGAGGACAATACCGTCAATTGGTTAGGATGCATTACACAGCATTTAACTCCAGTTGACTTTCTAACATTTAAATCCCGATGGCCATTTTTTAAAGCAGCTTAGTTAATAGATCTATTCAGTTGGCACTACAGCAAACAGGTCCATCCTTTCCAGAAATAATCTAACAAAGGATGAAGAGGGTGAAAAAGATCGGAAACTCTCTACGGAAAACGGAAAACATTATAGTATGAAACATCTACAAAACAATATGAGCTAACTTCAGGCTACAGGAATCAAAAACCAAAGGAAAGAAAAAGAAAGAAAAAAAAGAGGAAACGAAAAAAAAAAAAAAAAAAAAAAAAACCCGGAAGAAAACAATAGAAATAAGACACTAATAATAATGTTGACGAGGAACCAAACCAGACTAACGATGACACAAGATTGAGAGTAGGATGAGAAAGAAGGGGTGGGGGGAGGATATGGTATGCACCAAGGGTATGTCCAACTAAGACCTGTGACGGGGCCATTCTGGTGACGTTTGCGCCACGAATGACGTCCCCGTCCGCAGACGACAGAGTCAGAGTTAGCCGACTCAAGAATATTTCAACAGGACAAGGAATGGTGGGCGATAAGGCCTAGGAACACGTCGCCATGACTACGAGGGTTGGGTAAATTTCGGTGTGTTAGAAAAGTTTTAACTTGTCAAATATACTTGTTAGATGAGTAAATCCGTAAGTGTTGGGGGACTGTAGGTGAGTGAAATCATCAAACGGTGGAAAAACAAAACAAACAGAAAACAAAAGTGGAACACAGTGTTGGAGGTTAGCCCGGACTGGCGAGTGCCGGCTGAGACTGTTGGCTACAACCGCGGCACAGTTGGGGCCCTTGGACTTACTTTGCAATACCCTTGTTGGTCTATGAGCAAATTTTCAGGTTTCAGATCCCGATAAACGAGATCCAAATAATGCAGGTATTCAAAGCTCAAAATAATTTGCGCTGCATAGAACCGTGAGTGCATTTCACTGTAAGTGGGAGGAAAAGGACGAACCAAGGAAATTATGAGGGTAAGAAACAATCATGGATGATCAAAATGGTGGTTGGTCTACATGACAAAAGGGAGTGTTGCAGAATGGGTCATGAGAAGATGGGATGCGGGGTTTGAAACACCGGGATGGAATTGATGGGGGGACACGTATGAAAAAAAAAAGTGAGAAAAAGCAAGATAGAGAGATAGGAAAAATGAGATGGATTCAGAGGTAGAAACAAGGAGTCAAGAATGAGAAAATGAACTGAAAAATCAATGAATTACAGTGGTAGATTGGCAAAAATGAATGAATGAATGAATAAACAGACGGATGGGCTGATGAAAACAATTTTGAAGGATAGAGGTCACTAATACAAAGATGACACATAATTGAAATCAACAATCAAATTAGGATGAAACAGCCCTCTACTGTGTTTGGTTTAACCCCCTACCCCTCAACAAGAAAGAAAGAGAGAAGATATAAACATCAGACTGATGGATTTAAATCGTCCATTTCTTATTCTTTGTCTTTCAGCTCCCAGAAGAGAACAGGCTGTCTACAATAGAGCGCCACTCTGCTCTACCCTTTGCCTTGAGGCACACTCAATCCAAATTAACAACTTTGGTTTAAACAATCCAGTTTTTACAAATATACATCAAGAATATGTGCTCCGTGATATCACATATTTCTTATTGATGAAAATAATCCTGTAATGTTAACCATATGAGAAGAAGAAGTGCTAGTTAAAATTATATGTTAAATGCTAGCAAACTGAACAAAACACAGGATGTTTAAAAACATATTTGAAGGCAAAACACTCAAATATACAGGTAATGCCTGGTGATTTCATAGTAAAGTAAGAAGGAAAGAAGAAGAGGAATAGCGAGAACCAGCAAAAATCGTAAAAAACACTTAAGTAAATCATGTTGTGGAACACAGCTGACTCAATTCTTGTTTCGTTTTTGTTGGTTTGGTTTTTTTTTTCGGGGGGGGGGGGGGGGGATTAAAAAAAAAAGTGTTTCCAATTTCTTCCTTCGGACCCTTTTCCGTCACTGATACTTAGTTGAAAAAACAAAACAAAACAAAAAACCCGCTTTAATCCTACAAGTGTGCGTGGGTGTTGGGTATAAAATAACTCATTAAGTAAAATCAATTGCAGTAAAAAAAACTAAAACCCCGCATTAATAATCTATTGCTTGTTACAGAGCACAATGTTCTTGCCTAGTGACGTATTCGTTTGGGAATGGAGAAGACAACCCATAGAGCAATTAATGGATGGAAAGGGAAAGAAATGGCCTTGCCAGACGCAGTCCGGGCGCCTCAGGCTTTGCATCGCGCATGACACAATAAGCCTCCTCCTGATTTGGATTTTCTTCTGGCATTACTTCTACAGCCCATGTTGTAAACTAGATCTAGAATTATTCTAATGGCTTTACCCCCCCCCCCCCCCAAGGGAAAAGAGGAACTGCATGACTGCTAATAAAACCCCGCTATTTTTCATTTAAAACAAAAACAACACCCCATTTCGCCCACCTTCTTCGACAGGCTAAAAACATGTAAGGCCACTGGCAAACCCACATGTTTTCTTTTCTTCTTCTTTTTTTTTTTTTTTAAAGCTGCCATCGCCTTCACAGCGATACCCCAACACAAGCGTAAATTTTCGCGGGAGATGTATTTGGCCAACAAGTATAAAATATATGTTGTTCTAAAACATTCCAATTTCACTATTGAATTGAATGGAATACTTTCTGTTTTAAACTCTGAAAATAGATGACGCAAATAATAGACCACACAACTCATGAAATGCTGGCAATAATTCAATTGCTGCAATAACCTAGAGCACTTTTCTAGTACAGCCATACCTAAGTTCCAACAAGCGACAAGCTCTGGAAACTCATGCTCTAAGTCTAAGCCTTAGAGAAACTCCTGTGTTCACTGACACTTCCGAAAAATTTACTGTTCACTCCTGCGTTACTTCGAGATACAGCAGATAGCTAAGTTCCACAACATTTTAAAAGGTACATTTCAGAATGGTGTCCAAAGTACGAAGTATAATTATGGCATAATTATGCGAGAATAGGAAACAATTATTTTAACTGCGCTTTTTTTCTTCTTCCAAAGACTCTAATTTGAAACAATCAATATTCTGTTTACTTCGTTCCTTCAGGGCCTGATAAACCCTCCCCTTACACTTGCGAGAATAGGATTTTATCACACATATATATCCCAAGCGAAACACCAAGAATCAACGTCTTACCTGAACCGGCCTATCCTCCTTAAATGTGAAAACATCTCACCCCCGTTGACGAATTCCAAAACCATGTATAAATTAGAATTGTCCTGTGAAGAACAAAAATAAAGATTTAGATGATAATGAGAATAAACGTGAGGCACAGCAAAAAAAAAAAAACCAACAAAAAAACAAACAAAACAAAGATTGCCAGGCTTTCTGTCATTACAATACGTCGCAGATAATACCATTGAGCTCAATTTAACTACAAATAATGTCCTACTTTTTAAGAAACCAGGATTGCGAAATTTAAATCGGAACACAACGATCAGAATATCTTTGGATATTTGGAGAAATGATAGCATCACAAACATTCATCTGGGTTTGTTTGTTTCATAATTAAAATGTTTTGTTTGTGATAGTCTTTTTTTTTGGAGGGGGGGGGGGGGGGAATCGGAAGGAAAGTGAATTCTGAAATTCTGGAGTACTTTTGAACCATAACAAATGTGTGGTGAGAGACAAGATATGGATCCTTCAAAATTGGACCGATTCTATGCAGAATTCCTTTCTCGTTGGGGAAAAGAATCTGTGACGGAGCACATTATGGATCAATGAACACAGGGATCACTAATCAACCCTCAAGCAGTAGACAGAGCACAAGAACGGCTCCAATCAGGTTCTCGTTGTCTTAGTGTGTGTAGCCTCCATACGGTCCAATGACCAACAACCCTTGACTTCTTCCACACTGGTTCAGACAGGGTTTAGACCAGCCCCTTTCCAACCCATTACAACAGCTTGCTTCAGTTCTCACACGTTCACCCATCACTACACAAGAATAAAACCCTGTCCAGGAGAAAACGCATGCTCCATTAGAAGACAATTTCTGGGCCAATGCCTCCATAATTGAAGCCTATATCCGGTTCAGGAAAAATATAAAATAAAATCAATGAAGAGAGCAGGAATGGCTTTTCTGGGCCTGCAGAATGGTGTGGTGAATAATACATGTAATGAAGGTAGCAGGGTAGCAGTCTGTCTGGATGGCAGTCAGGTTCCATTATGGTCTAAGAATAGACCAAAATGTCAGTCTGGCAATTATCCAGGAATTCAAATGACTTCTTAATTGTTGCTGTTGTAGAAAAAAAAGTTTAAGTACAAGAGACACCAGTATACGAGGCCAACAAGTTGCATTCTGGTCTCTCTTCTGAGCAATCTTTTCTCCTTGCTCTCACAGCTCGTTAATGCTCCAATCAAAGATACACAGACATTCAATAAAAGATTCCCAACATGAGCGAGATGGTTGTATAATGCTTGCTTATCTACCATCAGCCCCTCCCAACACAGGCTAACATTGGCTGGGTGAGTTCTGAGTCCTATCATGGACTATAATCTCAGTATTATGTTTGTGAAACCACATCCTGAAATTGAGAACAAATGCTCCACTCCCACCCCTCCCCAACAACACTGATATGACTGAGTCATTATAATCCCAACGTCTTAAGTAATGGATCTATCCAAACACACACACGGAAAAAAAACCCCAACAAAAAATAAAACAACCCACAAGTACAACATAATAAGGACTCTCTCCAACCACTCCTCACCCCTTTAACCAAAAAAAAAAAAAGAAGAGAGATTGACACATGACCGGCAAATGTTTCAAAGCACTAAGGCCAATTAAATGTCTTCTACACATTTCTAATGAAAACAAACAAGAACAATAACCCTATCAGCCACTCTTTCACTTTGATGAAAGGAGACACTGACCAATCTACCTATCACCCTTTACATTTTACATTCAAAGAGCCCATTGGCGAAGTATTCAATGAAATTGAAAATGTCAACTTTTTGACAACGCTAAGGACAAAAGCTTCAGTTACATTTCCACCTCACTATAACTCTCAAAATGATGATGCATTTGGAAACAGATAAGGATTAAAAGGTAACAACATAAAATAGGATAAAAATAGCTTTAATTTTAAATATATTGCAAAAATAATGTGGTACTTACTTTAAATGAAAACTCTAAGTGCACCAAGAAAGGAAAGTTGATAGACTGTAAGATTTTTTTCTCATTTAATGTGTGTTCAACTTGCTTTAACTTGACAACCTGAAAGACAGAAAAGTAACAAGATTATTGGACTGATAAAAGATTCATTAAAGATTCATAAAATGCATTCAATGTTATTGAAAACAATTTTAAACATGCCATGCTTACCTAACCTTGGTGTCTTATTTCAAGAGAGCAAACAAAAATGTACATTTGCATGAGGAAGAAAACAAGGAAAAATACACACAAAGCCACAACACAAAATGGCTTGTATGCTGAAATTTATTTCCCATGGAAGCATAAACCTGCTCTGAATCAGCTCTCTACAATACCATGATCTCATTGTCAAGTTATCATAACTTTTCATTGCAGGCATAAAAATCAATAAGATATAAAAACTAGGCTGAACCATTAATTTAACCAAGTTTGAACTTATTTGAGCTCATTCCAAATTGTTTAAATCATAAACCATATTGACTAGGATGGAAAAATCACCTGTTATGAGAGGTAATGGAAATTTACTGTGGAGTGGATGGATAGTGGCGAGGGTAAAGTAAAACGCACACCTTTTGTTTGTCAAGGATTTTCATGGCATAAAAGCCCTTGCCCTCTCCTTTATGTTGGACTAGCATCACACGGCCAAAAGAGCCTGTGCCAAGTGTTTTGATTCGATCAAAGTCATCTAGAGATGAAGAACTCTGAAAGGAGACAATATGAAACATCCATTACACGATAATTGAAATGAGATCATCTCTCTGTATGGGAAAGTAGCACTAAATGGCTTAATAAAAGAAACTTACTTAGAGCAAGGGACACAATATTGAGGGTTAAGTTTAAAATACAGCTTTCAAAAACACCATTATATTTTTCACTCCAAAAGCGTCAAGAATGCTTGCCAGTGTCTGCACTAATCAGTCATTCATGTTTCAAAACATTTATTAAATTGAAAAAAAAAACCACAAAAAAATCTCGGCATCATAAGGCCTGTAGCACTTCATCCCGCAGGGCTATACAATCAAGATGCTTTTACTCAGTTACTTTACAAGAGCTAATTGTACCTTCTCGCAAAGTGTAATGAGATAAATTCTTTATTGATATATATGCAACTTAAAAGTCAATTAGACTCAAAGACTTCTTATTTCTCAAAAATTAAATTGTCACTCCCCCAACTCCCACCAGAAAAAAAAAAGTAATTTATTGTTACTTGAACAACTAGAGGGGTGAATTGAATTTTGAATTCAAGGGTTCCACAATACCAAAATACAAATAAATTATTAAAAGTTTAAAAAGAGCTTTGGTTGACAAAAGTAAAATCTAGAACTTTGCTTTACTGACCACTTCCATAATACATTTTGCGACTCTTTCCTTCACTTTGATTATGCATTGAATTCATATGGACATGTGGTTCTTGCTGGGACTGCATGATTTTGATTAAATTAATAACCTTTCTAACACCGTCATGAGACCATAACTAGCTGATGGTTTTCACTGATGACAATTCCCAAACCATGTTCTGCATTCTTTAACTAAGTGATGATCACTCTAGTTACTATAATTCATCATAGCATTCTCAAGGTTGTTTTGGTGCTTTGCTAACCATTTTAAAAAATCCATATTGAACAAAAAAAAACAACAAAAAAACAACCAACCAAACAAACCAACCAACCCCCCAAAAAGGAACTGCATTCAATTTCAACAAGAAGAGAATAAAAAAACAACAACAACAAGAAACCAGTTATTCACACTTTTGAACAGAGCACGAGTGTTAAACTAAGAACTTTTGCATACTGACCATAGGGGACACACACTGAAACAAAAAATTAGTCAAGATATAAATTCTTTCTATCAGTCTACCAAACCTGATGTCTTTCTACGCTGTTGAAATTTCACAGAGAGGATCTTTGACAATTGTAATCAAACATTAAGCTTTCTAAAAATGCTATTTTGTTACACCCAAAGTCCTCCTCTTAAGTTGTGCATCCCCCCCCCCCTCACCCCACCCCACACACACACTTTCTCTCTCCCCCTTGGACATCAAAGAAACTTCAACTTTCTGTAAACTTCTTTGTGTGGTGATGCACTAAACAATAAAAAAGAAAAGAAAGAAAAAAAAAAAGAAAATTCAAACAAATCCACAGCAAAAATCTTAAGAAAAAGTGCAATAAAGCAAAAATTGACTGGAATGTGAAGTGAAATGAGTGGTTTAGACAGACAAAATCAAATTGATTTTAGGATAACATTCTGCAACACATTAGTCATGAGTAATTCAGAAACCAGAATAAAATTAAGTTTTGCAAAGGGCAATTTGTACTTAACAACTCAAACAGTGACTGTAACAACAGTGCAATGTGACAGTTTGTTTTCCAAGTCAAAGTAAAAACACAGATTATCACCTGAATTGTTTTTAAAAACAGGCAACAATGATCATGATGTCCAACCAGGCAATGTGTCTTTAAAAAAGAAACAAAGACCCCTCACCCCCCCCCCCCCCCCCCCGCCAAAAATTATAAAATATATACTTGCAGACAGAAAAAGTGCACAGCTCTTCAGAGGACTGTAAACTTGTGTGCAGTTGATCACTGTCTTCATGCTACATATCAATGAAAAGAGCTATTCAAGACGTCACCGACCAATTATCACTTTTAACTTTTGAGAACTATTTAGCACATAATTTATCAAAAACTGCAGTTGTCTTGAAAACCACGATAACAAAAATTTGCTCTCTAATTTCACAACTGTATTGTTCAGGGTGATCCTGTTCTGGTGTCACCCCTGTTCAACTTGATACAGGCAGGAATGTGTTGCCACAGTCGAATCCATCTTGCTATATGGTTGTGAAAGCTGGACACTAACAGAAACCATGGAGAAGTCTCTTGATGGCACATACACAAGAATGCTGAGAAGTGCCCTGAACATTCCCTGGAACTCCTTCACTACAAATGAAAAAGTCTATGGTCAGTTACCTAGGGTAACAGATAAGATTGGAGCAAGGAGACTTCGCCTCCGTCATCCCGAACTGAGCACCCAGAAACTAGTGCCGTGGGAACGAACCCATGGTATCAAGAATAGAGGCGGACAACATGCAATATTCTTATCCACCCTGAACAGGAGCAACCAGCACTGATGAGTTAACAACACTGATTGAAGACAGAACTGTGTGGAGGTCCCATGTTGAATCTCGGAGAAATCTGCCGTAGGCAGAATGTGTCTCCAAATTTATTGGATAGGCTTGTGAATGTTTCTTTGAGGTTTAGCCTTGAATTTTTCCACTGGGGACCTTCCTGGTGTTCATAAAATCATCGGTCCCAACAAATCACACGCATTATGTGTAAGATCTGCTCATCCTCTTCATGTAGTTTTTCGTTTTGAAGCATTCCCTAGTTCATCATGGTACACAATCACCTTTATTAATTACCTTGTTAAAGTTGACTTTGTGCAACCAAAATTGCACACTAAAGGCAATTGATGCATACAGACTATTCTTTTGCCCACAACTTCATTTCTTTCAGCTGTTGTCAATCAACCCATGATGAAATTTGGTAGTTATAGACAGATTTTTTGGATTCCATTATTAAAAAACAATAACTACACATTTGACCACACCTTTCACCCAGTTGAAAACACAATTAAGGAACAAATTTGCATTTTTTTCTAATGCCATTTCAAGCAAACAAAGCAAATTGATAAAAGCTGTTAAATGCATCAGTTCAAGTTTTTGTATGCAATTTTATTTTGCAATTGACCATTTTGACCTGTCTTGCTTGAAGTGAAGCCTGTCAAGAAAATATTTTAAACTTACACCATATTGATAGTTATCTCAAACGATGCAGAAATGATTTATCCTGAAATATGTCAATCCTTTGTGTTGTTGGCATTTACTGCAACCACGTAAAATGGGCTCAAAAAGTGATGCGTCATTTCTGTCCACAAGTATAAATAAATAAAAACGCAAACCAATACAGAACAAAACAACAAACAAACTTGAACATAATTTTCGAATAACTCTATAAAATCACAAATGAGAAATCTGAAAATTGGCAGAAGGGAAGCAAATTGATAAGGAATTTTATGTGTAATTCTGGTCCATCCAAGCTTATTCCCCTGACTTGATCGACATATTTATTGACCATAATATATCAAACTAGCTTATCACTCTTCCTCTCCCTACCAAAGAAAATCCCCGCCCAGAAGAAGCATTTGAAAGAGTATGGATGACTTCAAATGTGAATAGAGCAATTATCAACATAGTTCATTAGATAAATGAAAACAACGTAACAATGACACTCCAATTTATTTTACTCACTGCTCTTAGTTTGCTGTCAATCCACCATACATCATTGGTTTACTCAGGGTTTTTCAAGAGTGTATGCAGAGCTTCTGTTAACGGTTACCCAACAAGTCAGTCTTTGAATTAACCCCTATGGCACTACTTGGTCAAGTCAAAGAGTATTACAAGTGTAGTTTGACTCCTCGCAGATATGCTTTGAGACTCACATTTTGCAAGATAGTGAGCGGTACTTTTGAGCCCTGAATTAGACAAAGAAGCAAATCGGAATTCTGCCTTTCAATCACTGTTTTGCAGCAACCGCCCGTCAAAAACCAAACTTTCGTGATACGGGACCTTAGCTGGTAATAATAAAAGAGAAGTTATAAAAATCGTCATGCTTCAGGGCATAAAAAGTGCGGAATGGATGACAGATTTCCTTAAAGATGCAACAAACTAAAAGGTTGACACCTTCCCACTCCCCAGATTCAAACGAGTAAGCTGGTCTAGGCCCCCTTGTCTATTTAGCAGTAATGAATTATCTCATTGGCAATTGTAAAGGAAGTGTGGAAATCAATGGTGACCTTCCACACTTTACCTGTACCTAGTAGAATATGGGACTCTACTGCACTGTACACCTGGTTCCCCTTTTCTCCCTGCATTGAGCAAGGGTTTCCTTAACTTTAGCATTAAATTCTATTACGATTTGAAAATAATACATAACCCTTGGCCCCTCCCCATGATGACCCTAATTATAACTCTAAGATATGCAAAGCTTTCTCAATATTTAGAAAGGCTCATATTACCTACATTCATTTTGAATGAAAAGTGTATCTTCATGCCAGAGTACAAAACACGAGGATCTGGACATTCGTGAAAAATCGAGACCCTTATAAAAGAGATGATCTTTGTGCTTGAAAAATTTTTAAAAATGCTTAATTCCTCTCTTACTACCAGGTAAAAAATTAATGCAATGCTTGACTCAACAGGAGAGTATCAACAGTCCCTCAAAAGGAATCTAAACTCTAAATCAGAAAAAGAAACACAACCTTTGCCATACAAGCAATTCATGCAAACAAAAAATGATTCAAAGGTTAAGTTTCCCTTTACATAAATCCAAACCAAAATTATCAGCCAGGCCTTTACCTGGAACCCTCTGGGAAAAAAGAAGAGGAAGCAGGCCAAAGAACACCTGGTGTAGAGACCTGGAGACATACCAGGCAGACACACAAAAGATGGACAAGACATGGAAAGTACAGGCCTAGGCACAGGACTCAGTGCAATGAGTGGAGAGCTTTTGTTGATTGCCTATGATGTCCCAGCAGGGACCAAAGGTAAGTAAAGTTTGTATCTATTACAGCATGTCTCCTGTTTTGTCATGAACCTAAAAAATTTTAGGCGCAAATTTTTAAAGCTTCAAAGGAAAAAAATAAAAAATGGCACATTGTGTCATTGTCAAAAAATGTTTCTAGCCTCACTCCGCCATTAAATATTCTAGGTACAATATAAGATTGGAGATGTAGAAAACATTATACTTACAGGAGGTGGGTGGTCCCATTTCTGTAGAAACTCTTCTTTGGCTTTGGCAAGAAACTCTTTAACTGTAAGATGAAAAAAAGGAGAATCATAGGTAAGGACAATGTGAAAATAACTCATGAAACTATATTTGCCTTTCATTGTGAAAAACGGGTTGTTTTCATCATTCACTTCCTCTATGAACAACAATGAAATACCTAAAAGTTAAAAGCGTGAAATTCTTCCTCCAGAAAAGTTAAAGAGAATAGGATGACAAAAACAACTGTTATCTGTTCTTACTCAACAAAGAATTTTCTTACAAAACAAAACAAATCTTTTCCAGACCAAATGCGAACATCAGCCAATTCATATCCGACAATGTAAACTTTATAAAAGACATATAGCCTTTGTTTATTTGTTCATCGGTGGTTTTAGGGCCCCACAACACACGTGCATGAGCACAAGGAGCCAAGAGGAAAGAAGATGAGAGAATCAGTTCAAAGAGGGAACAGATAAAACCAAAATTAGCAGAGAGATGATTGACATTAAAAAACAAATATAAATCCCTCAAAACACATAACACCGCAGAGAGATTTACAATGACAAAGTTTATCATCTCTCCTTACCAAAAAAAAACAAACAAAAAACAATGGCCATCACTCATGACAGCATAATGGTTCAGGAAGACCAAGAATCTTTAAACCCCCTTTGTGTACAAAGGTACTCAGTACGTTTAACATGTGACCCTGCAGTTATGTACCAAAAAGCATGAAATAAGGGATGACAACTGAGTTGCAAACAGGCCAACAAAAACAAGACATCGCAGAAAAGGGGAAAAAGTAAGACGATGGATTCAGTGTAAAAGATAAGAAACAGATGTAGAGGTGCCGACCAGGGACACCAGCCATAGTCAATTCAAATTCAACAAAACAGTATTATTATTCTGAATGAATGTATGAAATATAACTGAATGCATGAAATAAGAATGAATTTTATTGTGACGTCTGGCAAAAGTAATCTTATTACAATAAATAGCATCTAAATATGAATCTGACACCACCAAAAAAGCATTATTGTGACAGCATTAAAACATGTTCAAATTACACCCCTGCTACGTGTAAATGTATAATAAAATTCTGATCCGTTGTCACTCCCTAGTGGCTAAGAGGTACAGAAACCTCTGAAATCCAAAGAGCCGCGGGTTCGAGTCCCATGAAAAGCAAAAA
>JBCIKM010000002.1:8994-19122 GCA_039654465.1 Melibe viridis
TTTTTTTTTTTTTTTTTTTTTTTTTTTTGTTTTTTTTTTTTTTTTTTTTTTTTTTTTTTTTTTTTTTTTTTTTTTTTGGGGGGGGGGGGGTGTATTTTGTGATTTTATTAGATTTTTTTCTTTGTTCTTTTTTTCCTTTTTTTTTTTTTTTTTTTTGTAGGGGGTCGGGAAGGGGCAGAGGGGAGGGGTTCAAAATTGAAGTGTGAGAAAAATTTGTACACATCTATAAATCAAAAAAATAAATAAATAGGCTGCTATGTGCTGATGCTGTGGAAGTGTTTTTGTTGTTGTTGGTACATCAATCGGTAAAATCAAAAGTGAAATGAAACCACTTTAGGTATCATATCAAGATATAAAAAAGCTGATACCTGAGAAAAAAAATTTCTGAAATAGAATTTGAAACAATTCAAGACATAATAGTCTTATTACAAATTTACAAATAACAAATAAAAAAAGAGTAAAGAATGAATCAAGCACTTGCAAAAATTTACTGTATGATATTAAGATGTGTGAAAGGTATATTTGCATGTATTCAATAATCTAGGTTCAATATCAAATTCTATTCAAGAACATATTATATCGTAGCCATGACGGAAACTATGAGGACGGGCTGACAAGTAAATCCTGTTTTGTTACAATTTTGTTTTGATAGAAGATGCATAAATTATAAAGCAGAAGAAAGCTTAGAATATTAGCTACAAATTGACCACTTTATTTTTGCAAATAGTCACGATCCGATCCACACAGAGCCGCCAGCATCAGACTAGTTGGCACACTCTGTCAGCACATCAAGGAAAGTCTGCCATGATAGCTGTATAACTGTCATAATTAAGTCATAATGTTTTCCTTTCAGGTACGTCTTGAGCTGGGGGAACAAGAAACAGTCAAGGGCGCAAGATCTGAGCTATAGGTCAGGTGATGTAAGACTGGGAGTTTAGAAACCATCTTGGGTCCACAAACAGGTCATCAAACTCAGATTGTCTTAATGCAGCGGCAACTTCCAGCTTTACAACATCCTTCTTACGGTCTGCAACTTGCCCCACCTGACGGTTTCTTGTTCTCCCAGCTCAAATGTATCTGAAAGGGAAAAGTTATGACTTAATCATGTCAAGGACACAGAAGTCCCTACATATGTTTGCTGATGGTACTGGGAAAAGTCATCTGAATTCAAGGCCGACAGAATGCACCCACTAAGTTGACATTGGCAGCTCTCTGTGTGGATTGGGGTGGTGGCTATGGATAAAAATGGAGTGTCGAGTTTGTAGTTATATTTAGAGCTTTCTTTTGACATATAATTTATGCATCTGCTATTGAAAGCAAAAACGCTATAACAAAATGGAACTTGTTTATCAACTGACCCTTGTACTTTTATGAAAAATTCTACCCCTTTAACAAGCATGACCTACCCAACCTGCAAACCTCAGAGATGAATTGGGCAATATGTTTGATGCACTTTAGCCACGAATTGAGTAACAGCTCTCCGCATCCTTGACTGAAACCTTATTTTCAGTTCTATTTATCAAGCCAAATGGAAGCTTTGATTTTTCTACTTTCTGATTGAAGTGTTATTTGTGATTTCAAGATATTTTAAAACACTTTGATATCAATGTGGTATGAAATCTTTGTGGATACTTTACGCTGAGTCTCACGGGAATTTGAAAAACAAAGACGCACATTAACATGACAGATCTTGATGAAAAATAGAATATTTAAAAAAATAATTTGTTAGTCATTAAAAATAAACCCGTAAGCATAATTAACTAGCATTAGCAATCTTTATATATCAAAGACGAAAACAAGAGAAAAAGGAGAGAAAAGTTACAGCTCATAATTTATCAATACCATTGTAAAAAGGTTGAGGTAAATTTTAAGAAAATAAAAGATTAAACCTGAACCTTGATCCCCTGATGTATTCAAGCTATAATTGAATGAATCTTTAACAAAATAATCTCAAAAGGTGCTTAAAGATAGAAAGAAAACAGTCATCAAAATAAACAAGAAAAGAAGACAATGATGGTTGTCAAGTGAAAACAGCAAAGATCCCTATGTTGGCAGAGGAGACAGCGCTATCAATAAGCACACAGGGTTGTGCTTACATTTGTGACCAGAACAAAGAACTCTTTCCAGATTTCACGAGGAATATTTACAGGAAAGAGAAACGACAAAAAAAAACAAAAAAAGATATCAGTCTCAAATGTACATTGCCGTTCATCTCACACGACAACTGGGAACAGGATATGAAAGATGATGATTGACCTAAAACTGCCAGTTTCGATTAAAATTGAGAAAATGCTTCATTCAACATTCAAATTGCTGTCATTTTCTCATTTTCAAAGCAGGGCAAAAATTCTTCCATTTTTTTTCTTTTAGTAAATTTCTGGGTTCAGCTTCTTCAATGAGCAAAACATGCAGTTTAAGGTTTCATTCAGAGAGGCAATCGAGAGAAAGGAATAACAAAGAGTAGAAACTGTGCCAATCCAATTACTCTCTTTTACATTCTTTGCCATGCTGATGCTATAAACACCAACACAAATATCATCGGTGGTGTGCGTTTAGTGGTCAGAGAGGTGAGTGAGTGACACACAAATCACTTAAGCCTTGGACCAGTCATCCAGGTAGGAACATGATTGTCGGTTTCATTCAATGTTAAGCAATGTTAAAATAGATGACACAGCATTCAAAAAGTTCTGTACTCATGCATGGTGCAAGATATAGTTCAGACAAGGCGCTCACAGCAGGCAGTGGTCCAGGAATGAGCATAAATTCTCTTACAAATTCAACGATTGTTGGCTTTGTTTTGGCTTCTTTCTTTTTTTTTCCATACAAAAACAGCTTCCCAGTTAAGTGATTCTTCAACCACTATTTTTATCTTCTTTTTTTTTTAATGGGAGTTAAAAGACAAGGGTAAAAGAAGAACCAACCCCTGCCTTAACTACTCACCACATTGACAAACATGTGGAAGACCATGAAATAAATGGCCACCAAGATCTGAATGCTAGTGTCCGAGACTTTAGACATAAGTTCAAGAGACACGTCAACCCAGCCCTCGGAGGTCATTATCTGAAAAATGGACTTGAGAGCCTTGGGGGCGACCCCAGGGAGACAAAGAGATGACAGACAAAAAAATAAAGAAGTGCAAATTAGTCACAAAACATTGAACTTATTAACCTGTGATTCCTTCAACTTTTTTTTTTCATTATGATAAAAAATATTTTAAAAATAAAGGGAATGGAACAAAACGATTCATAGAACAGTTATCCCAAGGTAACTCAACACCAACAAAAAGCAGTATATGTTGTTTTGACAATTGTGATGGATTCGTCCTCATACATCTTTCTCCCTGACTAAGATATAAAAAAAAAGTTTCCTTTCAAGCATAATCATAAATTAATGTACACAACAGGTTAAAAAATAATAAAAGAAAGGCTAACAATCCCCGATGCCATGTTGATAGACTGATGGTATTCCAAACATCCTCGTGTAGATGGAATAACCGGTTGAGGATTGTACAACAAAATACACAACAAGCATGTTCACGAAAACTGTATCAGCTAAACTAGGCACTAAGAATTCTCAAAGGAGTTGGAACCACCTCTAAGTGATCAGCCAACCCTGCCCCTATCATTGCTTGGAGATGCTAGCATGAATAGCAATATCTTTCAATTCAAACATGAAGACCTAGAGAATATGCAGCAGTTAAATGATTCAACAAAAAAAAAGAAGAACAACCCTAGACTTCAAAGATTTGAGGCCATTGCAAGCAGTCTGCTTAAGATTTTTCAACATCTCAAAGACAAGGGACGGGTTTTTAAAGTAATTCCCATTGTTAATAGTCATTCTTAAGACTTTCCTCTATTCAGCTCGAATTTGTTCATAACTTGACTCTTTTTTATGCAAACACATGACAAAAGAGAAATAAGAAGGATCTAATGAGTGGCCCTGACGGAGCACGACACTGTCCTTCTGGGTGAGTTCCAAGCTGTGACATACTAAGAATGAGTCACACTGAAGTTGTGCTTTGAAAACATTTCAATATATTTAAGCCCTAACCCTTTTCTAACCAAAAGTCAATGTCAGTTGTTGAGGGTTATCATCTTAGAACAGCAATGGGAACAATAAAAATCTACCCGTACGAGTCTCTAGCCAAATTTCTTTTAATCCTCTTACATGGAAATTCATGACAACATCAACATGCGTATCATATTCACATAAACTGAGGCTGATCTTTGACCTGTGGTCATTGCTCTTAAGCTGTGCAATTAGTCCTTCAATACAAAGTTTGCATAAATGTCCCTTTTATTTCTCTCTCATTTACCAGACAGTGACAATCCAAACCATATTTAACATCACCTATTCTCAAGCAATTTACAGAACTACAATGCAAACGAAAATATATAATTTAAAGCTTTGTAGTTTTTCTTTTCATCTGTATGCTGTGCCAAATAATGATTTTCAATTGTGTCAATTTCACCATGAGTGACAGAACATTTGATGAACCAAAAAATATTGTTTCTTTCTCTTTTCAAAGTAGTTTTCAGCTTTATTTCTGTCATTAAGATTTGATCCTCCTTTAGATTGACATGAAACATACTTCAGTAACAATTTTTCATTTGGATGACCATGCAAACCTATGAAAAATGACAGTGTAGAGTTCAATATAACTTTGCAAAATGATGCTTCAAAAGTTTCAGAAATTTTAACAGCTTTTATTTGTCTTAGGATTAGTTTTTTATTTTCTTACTTAAGAAGCTTTTCTTTTTTTATTAACGAATCATGAAACAAAGGTACCTCATTATAGAATCTAAATGAAATTGTTTATCTTAACAAATTTTTGTTTAATTTGAGATCTGCCAGGAAATTGGCATATCTGGCAACGCAGATTGTTGTGCTCTAGGTTTTAGTAGCTTTTGGTCAAAAAAGAAAAAAAAGAAAGAAAAACGGGAGATGGTCCATTTGACAAGATTCAATCTCAAAAAATGACAATGTATGAAGGTATGTCCTTCCTCTCTTTACATTCCACACAACCTAAAGGGTTTTTAACTGTTCAAGAGTCAACAGCTGAGTAGTCTTCAACATAAAATGAGTACCAGACTTGAAAATATCAGTTTCCTTTGCGTTTGCTCAATACCAAGACACAAAATGAAATCTTCCACTGAGTCAACGGCTTTCAAACCCAATAGTATCAGAGGTAGTTAGACTGAAGCCATTCAGGATTACGTAAATTTTAAATGGCAAATGAAGATGGTCACCAAAAACCTACATTTAAAAATTGACACAATACATTTACCTGCGCGTGAGTATATTTGATTGAGTGTGAATGTTTATCTCATGGAAGGAAAGGTGGGATGATGATACTTGATTACATATTGAAACCAAACTACACGTGATTTTTGCTTTGGTTGAAAATGCAATTGTAGAAACCCATGCAGCCCTGACATGTTTGGTACAGCTCAACAACCGCATGCAGCAACGGGTCTAGATTGCTTCCCTTTAACCCGTCCCCAGCATGCAAACAAATCAGTTGATTCAGGTTTGATAATCCCGTGAAACTATAAGCAGGAGAGGGTGGGTGGCGGGAAGATTGAGCATGTGGACTGACCAAAGCCAAGTCTAACTCTTTAAAATTCATACGCAGACAAACGATTCTCTCATCCTTTGCAGAATCACCTTATGACACATTCAGCTTCTGGTATGAGCCGTTGTTTACAGAGACAGACATGTGTTGTCATTGGTATACAATTAACACGAATGCTATGATAGCAACTCAAATGGATTGAGAGATAAGATTTTGTATCAAAGTGGAAATCATTTTTTGAAAAGCTTGGTAAAGCATTATTTGCGCTAGGTTTCAAGGTTGGGAAACTTATGATACCAAATATTCCAAACTTCATCTCTAGATCTCCAATTTCTGCTTTAGTTGGATTTTTGCTTCAAGCGATAACAACAACTAAACACAGAACATGCCCTTGTGAGCATTTTGTTCTAATTCAAAAGAAACAGTCTTTCCACAAAAGACAAAAATGATACTTTTCTTTTCCTTGTGAACCTTTCCATGTTTGAGAGGCAACACAATCACATTTCAAAGACAAAAGCAGTTGCACTTACTAAATAATTCACTCAATGAAAAAAAATTGATATTGAAATTCAGATTTGCTGAATTTCTGAGGGACAGCAAATCACAAATTCACTGTCTGAGAACAAAAGGCTGGTGATAATTTACAAGATATAATGATGAAGTCATGGGCATAGATGCGTGTATGTATGAACTACTTCTATAAACATAAAAACATTCTTTAAATTTTTCTTTTTTTTTTTTTTTTTTTAACATTTACATTTTACACCATTAACTACTCACTAGAAATAATAAAGACCTATGAAAGAGTATGAATTGATTTTTACCTGTGGAAAACTCTCAAACTTGTCAAATCCTTTAATGAAGCAAAACAGTTGAAGACTGATGCTGGAAGCGATGAACAACAGAAACATAGTGAAGAGGACCAAGCTTCCAAGCTTCTTGGGCGGACCAAAGATCTACAAAAAAACCAAGAGATGTATGAAAAATTTTCTACTGAATTATTTCCCTTGATGCCCTGTGGTGAATTGGCTCATCGGTCTTCATCAATAAGCAGATCCCATCAAGGCAACAGCAACTATTGTTTGGATTAAGATCCAGTAATACCCCTTGTATTTCTCAATATGCCACACAAGATTAGGCACGGTGGGCTGATCCTCTACCTGTCTTCATTTCTTGTGATCCAGAGTTCCTCCTGGCTCCTTGGAGCTGGGTCCCAACACTGCTTAGGTGGTATGAAGGGATATGGATAACTAAACAAAATAAAATATTGTTCTCTTGATAAGATTTTCAATCGCACAATCTTTTAAAATTCATCCGTTCAAAGTATGAACTAAATGGAGTGTTTAACTCCAACATGAACTGAATCAACATTTCCGTGTCCTTACAACACGCAGCCTTTCATTTAGCATCTCACTGCTTTCTTATTAAACTCCATGAAAAGAAACGAGTGTTGTGTTTTTGTGTTGTTTTGTCCTTATATAGCAACTTCTTAGCACAATTTTTTGTTTTTGTTCTTTTGTTGTTTTATTTGTTTATTTGTTTGTTGTTGTTGTTGGGGGGTTTTTTTTTGGGGGGGAGGTTATTTGCTGTTGTTTTTGTGTGGCTTTTTTATTTGTTTTGGGGTTTTGGGGGGTTTTTTGGGGGGAGGGGTTTGTTTGGGTTTGTTTTGTTTTTTTCTTTGGTTTTGGGGGGAGGTTTTTGGGTGGTCATTGTGATTATTTCAGTCTGTCTTCTTTGGTAAATGGACTGCAGCTGGTGCTTCATTGGCCTGTGTTACTTTAAACCCCTTTTCCTTTCTTATTTAAATCAGGTGTGTCAAATCTTAACTTGGTATAGGTTATAACAAAATAGTGTCACTTAGAACTCTCAGCATAGAGTATTTATGTCTCAGTAAATGAGTTGAGGGGCCCCCCAAAAACACCTGTTTCAATTACCTCTACCGTATCATACAACTCATGTGTTCACCTTAAAACAAAAGCTTTCCAGCATGGGAGATGCCTTGATCAGCCGCACAAGCCTCATCACCTGTTCAAAGGGCCAACCAATCACAGAGGTCACGTTAACAGGTTGGAAAAAAAGGTAATTAACTTTTTAAAAAGGAAAAGAAAGCCTTAATCCAAGAGTAAAAAACAAGTGCTTGACTTTTTTTACCATCAGCAAATTTTTAAGACCTTTGCAATTTTTTTTCAACCATGAAGAGAAACAATATAATCAAGATCGTTTCATTTAAACCTCAATTAAAAACATAAATAAAAATTCAATTTTAAAATAAAATCAACTGCAAGCAATTTGTGAGTACAGAGAACAATATTTCAATAACATTTTGTAGCTATTAAAATTAGTTTATTGCATGAAAATAGTGAAATCATTTTTTCCCTTTTTTATTGCCACCAGTTAAAAATATAATTGCATGAATAGTTTATTTTAAGACTGTAAGTTGAGTGGATTTATCAGCCTTCTTTGTGCAGCAGTTGCTGTCTAAGAGCACGGCACGTAAGCGTAAAATCCGCATGAGAGCACAGGTTTCCAAGGAGACAGGTTTTTTTGCTATATAAATTTATCCTCCAAGAACACGCACCAACACACCAAAGATCATCTACTAGCACAATATTACATGGACACGCAGCTACCAGGACCTTCAGCACCAATGCTTTTCTTCACAAAATGATCCGATTCAGAGACTTCAACTCAAGTGGGTGTCTCACACTCAGCAACTTGACCACCTGACCTGCTAGCATGTATATTCAAGGAGTAGCCAGGGGGAGGGGATGCTGTCAGAGAGCTGTACTTAATGTGCCAGGGGGGAGGGGGTGCTGTCAGAGAGCTGTACTTAATGTGCCAGGGGGGAGGGGATGCTGTCAGAGAGCTGTACTAAATGTGTGGACTAGGGTCACAGCAGGTGTGGGTCAAAAATCAAAAATTACAAGGCAAACAAAGCAACCACTCATCTTTACACAGCCAGCCTGATTCTTCTGGTCTACACAACTTGACACACCAAAGCTATCACGGTCTGTGTTATAGCGGAAGGAGTGGAGACGTGGGGAGGGTGAGAGGGAAGTGATAGTTATCTTTGTTATTCTTGAAGATTGAACGTAGGTTCTCAGCCTTGTTAGGCGATGACTGACAAGACAAATTGGGTGGTGATTAGTTGCAGTCACATTAGCCTCACCTCCAGGAAACCCAGTTGGTCATGGGTTATGCCATTGGACATGTTATACGTACGAGGGACATACCAAATGTTTTTTAACCAGACCGTGAAGAAAGAAGGATAGTAAATGATTACTTTCCCATAATACGTGTTTATTTTAGTCAAATTTAAGAAAGGAGCAGGGAACAGGGTATGCTGTAGTCCACCTTAAACATCAAAATTGTCAAAACTGAGATAAGTGCAGCAATGAAGTTTACAAAGCGCCAGCAACTGTAAGATATTTTTTTTTTATGTATATGCACATGCCTCATTTAAAAACGTAGTGCCCTGCCCATGCTGTGATGAAATTCCAGTGTCAAAAATTCAAACCAGGGTTCATGAGCAGTGAAGAAGACAACCCCGACGGTCTCCCATTGACACAAACAGAAGAGAATGTGTTGAAAATCAAGAACCCTGGAGTGTCTGAGACAGGCAGATGACCGTTGGATGTTTGAGCAAGGACACCAGCCTTAGTATTTAATAAGCCAAAATAATATTGAATGAAAGATTGAATATGATTAAGGTTTCCGTGAGATGGGCCTCAAAGTTTTGCCACATATGTCTTATTTTCCACATTTGACCCAATCAGACTATTTAAACTGCTACAGGAAGGCATTTTGAATGTGATTATGTGGTCTTAGAAGTGGTAGGAGGTAAGCTTTCTGATGAAGAGAGGATCTTCTATTCCCAAGGTCTTTTCAAGGTCATAATCTGATGGCAGAAAATTACAACTGAATGAGGTGACTACACTGAGATAGAAAAAAGTCAGTGCCAAATTTCAACTTTCTACCATGATTCTTTCATGACCAGGAAAAAATTTTTGGTATGCCCTTCGTACTTTCATGTTATCTACTTTGCAATCCGCCTAAGAGTACAATTTTTTCCACGTCCCGGAAACCGTGCTCTTTGACAGTGACCATCGTAGTCATAAGTGGTGATAAATACCTGAAAGCATGTCAGAGGCGTTCGATACAGGTCTGGAATGATGTGCAACGTGGTGCCAAAGACAAGTATTAGCTCAAACACTTGCAGAGACCTCTTCAAATAACCACGCAATCCAAGACACCAGATTTTGAACAAAGCCTCCAAATCAAACAAGACTGTGAAGACAACCTGTTGACGAGGAATGGTTTGCTTTGGATGAAATGAGTGTGAAACATGACAGTAACAGATCTTGATGCTGATCGCTGAGATAGTAAGCTCATTGAGCAAATATATCAGTTCATCCTCATAACTAAAGAAAAAAAGATTAGTTGGTCTGTTTCTGTCTTTGTCTCTGTCTCTGTCTGTCTCTGTCTGTCTCTCTCTCTTTCTCTCTCTCTCTCTCTCTCTCTCTCTCTCTCTCTCTCTCTCTCTCTCTCTCTCT